>JASANA010012257.1:0-10105 GCA_030248095.1 Ptycholaimellus sp. GST1_10 | reverse complement strand
GGCTGTCGCACTGAGCCAGGATAGGCTGAGTGCTATCAGGCTGAGAGGGGATGGCAGGGGAATGGGCTGCTGCACAGTTGCAGGAGATGGGCAAATAGAGGCGGCTGGGCAATGTATGGCAGAACAGCATCCGACTGAGCCACTTCGGTTAAGGGCTGTTGGCACTTGTCTTCTAGTGCTGATGATTGTGAAGGGTTCACGTGAGTGAATAAGTTGACTAGGCACTGCTGATCAGGGCACCACAATTGACCCTGTTTGGTCAAAGAGGGTTTGAAGTGCGTAGTCTGACGAAAACAGATTAGTGTCCCCAGAGAATGGACTCAATTCCCAGAAGGAATTCTTCATGGATTGTATAGAGCAGAATCAAAGATAGCATCTGAGTCATTGCTCTGTAGCAGCTCTATTGGCGGCTCCCCTTAATGCGCAAGAGGGCCTCATGTGCCTCAGCCCTGGTAAAGTGGTCATGTTCTTGAAGGGCAGAGGGAGAGTGTAGTGAGAGTGCTTCCTGCTCGGCAGCTGTAGGGGGAGTGTGCTTGGAGGCAAATACATCGACCAGGCCCTCAGCTTTCTCCTTCTATTGCACCAGAACCTGGCTCCATGGCGCAGTGGCGGCAGTGGTGGATGGCTCCCTGAAGCAAAATTGCGGGGAAGAGAGGCTAGCTGGTGATCAGCCTGCGTCCTCCTAGCAACCCTCCAGGCATACTCTGCCTTAGCCCTCTTAACCCTTTTCTTGACAGCAGTGGGGGGGCCTTTGCCCTTTTCTTGACCCCATTGCCTGGGTCCAGCTGCAGCTCATGCCGGGCCTCTGTAGCAGCCCTGCTTTTCTGAAGACATTCATAGGTGATGTATGGCCTGCGTCGTGGTTTGGCTAGGCAAGGGGGGGGGCTGAAAGGAATGCCAACTCTCAGTGCTCTCCAGAGCCTTGCCTCTAGGGCAGAGAGAATGTCTTCGGGGGAGTTTGAGTTGGAGGGAAGGAAGTGCTCGGAAACCGCCACCCTCCACGTCCCAGAGAAACTCCTCCTCCACTCTCTCCCAGCTTGCCTCTTTCCATCTCCACCTGCCAGGGAGCCATTTTTGTAGCAGTGGTTGGGCAGGGAGATCAAGGATGAAGTGGAGGCAGGAGTGGGCCTCGACCCCTTTCTCCAGAGGGGGGAGAAGGGTAAAGGGGCAGAGAGATTGAGTCTCCTGGCCCAGGCCCAGTCGATAGCTCTTCGTCCCCATGTTGGTAGCTCACTTCCAGGCAGCGGCTCCAGTAAGCACTCCAGTAAGCACTTCCAGGCAGTGTAAAGCCAACAATATTACCCAATAATTTATTAGTTTGCCAATAAAGTTGCATTGTATTTTTCATTTTTGAATTTTTGTTTTTGTTATAGTTTTGAAATAAAAAATTAGGTTATTTATTATTTATTCATTTATCTAATATAATTTAAACTAAATATATAACCAACAAGTATATGGTGCAGAGCGCAATAGGTGACCGCGGAGCTACACACCCCATAAATCTGAACTTTTACGAGTTTTACCCAAAGAAGTGATGTTTCAAAAGGTCATGGACTAACTCGTCCCTCCGGAACTTAGCAGACTATTATTACCTTTCAAGCAGGGGCGGAGCTAGGTCTAGAATTTTTGGCAAACGCCCCCCCCCCCCTGACGCCATTTCGGGGGAGGCAATGCCCCCCGAAACCTTTAGACAAATTTTCATAAGAGGAAAAATAGCCAAAAAAAATTGCAGCGCTGCATGCATAACTTGAATTTTTTTATGAAAATGAGTTTTTTGACTGAGGAGCGGCCCGAATGGTATGTTGAGAAATGGCGAATTCTCAACGGATTATGATAACCTTTTTTCTTGAAAGGTAATTAAATTTTAGGAAGATCTGGAGGGGTGGAATCGGTCCCGGAGCATTTGAAACATTCCCCCACCCCAACCCACTCCCTCCTCCAGTTCAGCCCAGGTTCAGGCCCTCCTTCAAACCTTGTCAATTGCTTCTGATTCAACGCAGAAGCATAGCCAACCACCTGCAGCTAATCCAGACAGCACTCATCCACACCTACTCAGCCAATCCCTCCCGTGCCCATCGGCATCCAGGCAGGGCCCACAGGGCCCCAGCCTGCAGCCAGCTGCTAGCACTATATTGCACGACACTCTACCAGCCCTCCCCGACACCCATTCCCTCCCTACACCACACCACCTGTTGTACTCCCACATAATCCCAGCCACTCCATCATCACCCTCTCATACCTCCGAAGCCTCTTCAGCCCCTTTGGCCTTGATCCCAGAGACTGAGTTCTTGGATCAAGAGGGTGATGGCAAAGAGAATTCTTGCATGATCCAGACACTAATCCCATGGGACAGGACAATCAAAATTGGGCCCACTCCTAATAATACTTAAATCCCATGGGATCCCCTTGGGATTGTCCCATCCCCAGGGGACAGGATTTGGTGGGTCCACTCCTAATATTACTTATTGTTCTCTGTCCCCTGTCCCACGCCACAGACACCCTCCACTCCTAATATTACTTAAATCCCATGGGATATCCCATCATTTTCGTGGGACAACCACAGACAGGGTGGGGGGTGTCTGTGCATGAGGGACAGAATGAAAAAGATGGAAATAGGTCTAGTTTTCATTGAGAATTTGATTTACAACCAACTTAGTCCAGTATTTCTTGCTTATTTCAGCTCTCATTTTGTTTTCAACTTTTTGAATTCCGACAAATAATACAGACTGTCACATGGCTGTTTTTTAAAGTTTTTGAGCCTTTTTTTTTGGAAACGCACTCATAATGTTATCGCAGCAGAATAATCAAGAATTTCAACAGCCAATCATATATGGTTGAAAAAGTAGGCTGACTCCCACAATCCTCCCCCCGAACGAGGTTGCCCCCCCCCCCCCACCAAGCGTTTGCCCCCCCATCACTGACGACGCCCCCCCGCGCAAGAATCCCCCCCACTGACGACTCCCCCCTACCGATTCTATTTACCCTCTTAGGCTTAGTCTTTTCCAACTGTCTCTCCCCCAAATGAAAACTTTTCCAACTGCCCCTCCCAAATAGTAAAGCCTGCCCCCTCATGCAGGGGGGGGGGGGGGCGATTGTGGGAGTCAGCCAAAAATAAGGTGTATTCTTCGTAATGGTCTCAAGATGACATTGCAGTAGAATAATCAAGAATTTGAACAGAATCCCAGCCAATTATAAACGGTTGAAAAAATAAGGTGTATTCTTCGGAATTGTCTCAAGATCTTCTACCCTCTATCCTCTGCCTTATCCCCTGTCCCTTGTTCCAAGCCAATCCTGTCGTCCGCTCCTATTATTTGTCTTCTGATCCCATGGGATAGCAGCATTAATAATAGGACTGAAAAAGCAATCCTATCCCCAAAAAAAGGGACGGGATTCCTTAATATTAGGACAGCCCTCAGTATACCTTTCATGGTCCAGAACTCCTCTCTCCAGAGCAGCCGAGTGCCCAGCCAGAGCTGGCAGCAGCTCATAACACCCCCAACTCCATCAGCATCCCACACAATATCACCCTACTCACCAACCAGGCGAATCTCTCCCTCTCACTGCCTTTCACTTCCCCCCATCCAGCAACTCACCCCCTCAACAAAACACACCCCCTATCAGAGGAGCCGCCAATAGAGCTGCTACAGAGCAATGACTCAGATGCTATCTTTGATTCTGCTCTATACAATCCATGAGAGAATTCCTTCTGGGAATTAGAGTGCCCATACTCTGGGGACACTAATCTGTTTTCGTCAGACTACGCACTTCAAACCCTCTTTGACCAAACAGGGTCAATTAATGTCCCCTGATCAGCAGTGCCTCATCGATTCTCACTCACATGAACCCTTCACAATCATCAGCACTAGAAGACAAGTGCCAACAGCCCTTAACCGAAGTGGCTCAGTCGGATGCTGTTGTGCCATACATTGCCCAGCCGCCTCTGCTTGCCCATCTCCTGCAACTGTGCAGCAGCCCATTCCCTGCCATCCCCTCTCAGCCTGATAGCACTCAGCCTATCCTGGCTCATCGGCCTACCCCATTCCAGTGTGACCAAACACCCAATCACCAACCCAATCTGTGCGATCCATCCCAGATAGATTGCATGTCGCCTTCTGTGATCTACCCAGTTGCAACACAAGCTTAAATGACACAGGGTCATAACACTCAGTGTGTGACACTGACATGTAATTTTCTGGTGACGCTGACCCATGACTCCCCTGCAACACACACCCTGCAACCCCACACACACACCACCCTCGCCCCACCATTGGCTGTACAACATCAGCATCTCCAGGCCCCCACCAGATACATGCACGGTCCCTTCCCGCCCTGTTCAAAATTCTCCGAACAATTAACTCAAGCAGAATTTGGGAGGACTTCAAAGAAGATGCAAAAATACTAATCGATACCTTTTACAAAAGAGGTTTTTCAGGTCCAGATGTCACAAATACCTTAAAAAACTGGTCAAATTTTACCCAAAAATCACAGACAAGCTTTTACGTGGCAAAAACAAAAAATTAATCTCGTTAATCCAGGATACACAATGATAGAAATCTGTAAAAAAACTCTTAAAAAGCAAATAAATGGAGTAGATTCATCACAAAGTTCATTACGATTAAAAATCAAACAGTCCGGACCAACTGATGAGCCAGCCGGACAACCCTAGTCTTGGATGATTGGCGAAACTAGGGGAGAGCTAATACAAGAGTTCTACCATATTCAAAAATCCTCATCCTGGGTCTGCACCAACTGCAGCATCCACTGCTAGTATGTACAAAATCGAAGAAAAACCTTCAATAATATACAAAAGTAACCAAAAAACCAAACCAAAAATGTCAAAAAACATCATATTTTCAGGTCCAGCTTCATATAAGAAGAAAGAAAAAATTGATTTGTGACAATTTTTTAGGAATTATTTTGTTTTGATCATAAATTCATAAAACCATTGCTGTAGCATTTCTTGTTTAATAAAACATGAGCCGCGCACTAATAGGCGATAACCAAAAATACCTTTCTTTTCCAATTTCTGCAAAATAGATTACACTCGTCAGATAGCTTGGTGTCTACGTGGAGAACGTAACCCATTTGACTCTGACGCCCCCGAGACGGATAGTCTTAAGACTTCTGTCCTTGCAGTCCGTTTTTTGAACAAGTGCCATAAAAAACAAAATAAATCATTGAACAAACCATGCTCGGATAAAAGAGAAATGAAAAATCATATTGGCTTCGGCTAATAGAATCACTCAATGTTAGCACAACTCATGCAGCAAATGATGGTTATATAAGTGAAATGCATATATCGATCGCAAAATCATAAAGTGAAGTAGTAAATTCGGATTAGGTCCTCTGCCTCTGTCCAGTTAGGCATTTGCCTCAATAGTTAACCACTATGCGCAACGTCCTTACAAAAATCAGGAGACTTAATTGTAAGCAAATATTTTTTGCGTTAAAAAACTATAAACCTGAATACGATGGGCGATGATTTGTTCAGGCGTCATCCCCTTCTCTTCGGGACGGCCTCCTTTAACAAGCTCCAAAGGGCCGTCTACGAACTCGAACCTCTCCTATATTGTTAATAGAAGGTTTTCATTACAATTTGAAATACTCAAATCAATGAACAACACCTCATTAAAGAGTGCCCTTTCAGAAAAAAACATCACGAAATAGTCGTCAACATTTTCTATTAAACTGTTCATGAAGGAATTTAGGGGCAAATATTATATTAAAGCAAAAGCACAGCCTACTCCCACAGGCCAGGGCAGGGCGTCGACGAGCGTTATCCATGGATTAGAGATTGTACAAGTGTTGCCTCTTCTTCCTACACTATGACTTCTACCTCAATGCCTAAGGGCTCCAAGTGGCCAAATGGTATTGTGCCTTGTGCCCTCTATGCCAGTCCGCGACACCTTTTACAGCCACTGAAGACCTAAATCCATCCTTCCCCTTAGGGCCAGCAAGAAGGAACAAAGTGACAACAACGCAGATCCCGTAAGTCTAGGCAAGGAAAAGTGAACATCGAATTGAGCAAAACTGTGGCCTTCAAAGAAAAATCAACATGCATTCCTGGAACATTGCGACCAAATGCCGTGAACATCAAAAAAGTGTGAAGAAAAACTTTGGCCAATGAGAACAGAGAAAGAAAAAAGGCTGGCTAAAGAGGGCGAATGGAAGGTGAGGGCCTAGTAGATCCCGTCATCCAGCGGAGCGGGCAGAGCAGCGGCGGCCTGGGCGAAAGTCCCCGCCCCCTGGCCCCCCTGCCCTCCACGCCCCCCGCCTCCACCCCCCGCGATGTCCACGGTGACAGCCCTGATTACCCCCACCCCGTCCACCTTCCTGGCCCCCTCCCCCTCCCCCGCCACCTACACCCCGCCCAGATCCCCCACGTCCACCCTGCGACCACCGCCTCCCATCATACCTGCCCCCCTCTCCCCCGTAGCCCGCCTGCTGGCTGTGCCAACGCTGGGCAGCCTGCTTGCTCTCGAAGGGGGGTTTTGTGGTGTTTGGCTTGTCTGCTGTGGGTTTGTGTTCTCTCGCCGTTGGTTTCTCTTCTTTGTCCGTGGGTCTTTGCCTCTTCTTGCTTGGGTCTTTGCCTCGTTCTCCCGTGCTGCTGGTCTTCTCTTCGTTCTCCCCCTCCTGTGTGCCTTTGCCTCGTTCTGCCTGTCTTTTCTTTTTCCTTTGTTTCGTTCTCCTTTCTTTCGTTCTCCCCCTTTTTTCCCCTAGTGAGTGGGCGCAGAGGGATTGCTGGGAGCGCTGTGTCGGGCAGGGCCTGAAAAAATCTTCCTAGGTCCAATCAGCTTCGATTTTTTCGAGCTATTTACACCACCAAAATTCCCCTTTTCGATTTATTACAAAACAAATACAAATCCTCTCCCACCTGAGTCTGCAGCCAGGCGCTTGCTTGAGCCAGGCTGGTCGTAGCGTCGCTCTCCAGGGCGCTTGCGGCTTGGAGGGATGTAGTAGGAGCCGCCGTCATTGGCGTCACGCTCCTTTCCCCTACGGGAGCCCCCACCGCTCTCCTTCTCCTGCAACCAGCACTTTCAAACACAACTTATGCCCTCTAGCGCTTTACCACAATCTCTGCCTTCCTCCGCTTTTTGCGCTGCACTTTGGTCCAAGAGGGCTAGAATTCAAATAGAAATTCGGCCCCACTGAACCTATTTAGAATCCATCAATAAACCGAATCCTCCTCAGTCCCTGGGTCGATGCTCAACAACCCACACCACTCATCTTCCTCCATCCCCGAGGATGAGTAGGTGACAGGGAAGCTGCGAACAAAGCCGGAGCGGTCCTCAGTGTAGTAGGCGCCGGACTCTTCGTTCCCGCCACGGCCCTCGGCCTCGTCGAAGTGGCAGTCCGTCTCCTCGCACTCGTCGTCCCCAAACGCGGAGTTCATCTCCTCGTCGGACCCTCCTCCCTCCGACTCCTCCTCCTCCTCTTCCACATTCCCTGCCTCCTTGGCAGCCTGAAATTCATCCTACACTCACAAAGCAGCATTTCTAGCACACTACTCACCTGCCTACGATATAGCTCTTCAATAATCGGAGACAGCCATTCACCCAGCTTAAGTGGCTTCAAACATCGACTACGACCCTAAAATACACCTTCTTTCGCTCTTGGTGAGCCAAGCGGCGGAGATGTGTGCAGGCCTTCGTGGTGAGGAACTGGGTGAAGGTCTCCTGGTCGGCGGCGTCGCTGAGCTTCACGAAGGTCTCCGGCACACGCTGCATGGCATAGTCGGTCCAGGTGGAGCCCAGCCACTGCTCGAAAAGGCGGCGCAGCCAATCCCAGTGCCACTGCAATCCTCCTCCCTTTTTCATGAAATTGAGAACTCCTTTCGACTCCATGAAAATTCCAAAATCAGTTCCTTTTTAGAAAATCTTTGAATAATTTGATATCACATACTAATCCTTCGAATTGAAACTAAAAATCAAAAATGAGAACAAACGTCTTCCTCGAAACATCGGATGAGTCCGTGGCGAGAGCATAGGCTCACAGAGAGGTTGTCGCCGAAATAGGCCCTGATCAGGGTCATCAGATTCGCGGCAGCAGCTCTGGCCTTCACTAAAAAACCATCTCAAGCATCAGCTTGCAGATATGCCCCAAATCCCTACAAACCTTCGTGAGAAGTCATGTCGTAATTGGGCGCGATCGGATTGTGCATGCCCTGCATCCGCACCGCCTCGATCTTGGTCCTCAAATTTCAGCCATTTTTTGGCACAAATATGGCTCAAACCTTTTTTTGAAAAAATCAATAGCCAAAATTAATTATATGAAAAAACATTATTTTTTTTTTTTTGGGTGTTTGGGTTTTTTTTTTTTTGTATGTATATATATTGTATTGTTTGGTGCATTTTTTTTTTTTCTTTGGGGGTATTTTTTTTTTTATGAGTTTTTTTTTGGTGTGTTTTGAGAATTTTGTATGAAGAAAAAAATATTTTTTTATTTTTTTGATTGTAATTTTGTTTTTTTGTTTTTAAAAATTGTCATACTAATTAATCTGATAAATGACATAAAATAGTGATAGAAGCATACTTGTTGTGCTGTATGTAATGGCAGGCCATCTGGTTCATGCCAATCAACAGCTTCCATCCGTCCTTGCTGAAAAAGGCCTTCCATACAACTAAAAAATAAAGCGACAGAAAGAATTCAGCTCACTTGATGAGGTTGCAGTAGCACATGGTGCTGAACAGCCGGTTGCCCTGAGGCTCCCCGAAAGTGCGCACGAGCACCTGCCAATGGACACCCACCGCCTTCAGACACCGCACAATGAATGCCAAAGTGCAAAGACACCTCCTTCCACCAGCGCTTCCTGACGATCTCCATCTCGAGATCACTTTTGCCCTTCTGCCCACGCACCCACTTGGGCAACTTGCCGACCATCACGTTGCCGAGTCGGGCTGCAATAGTTCAAAGCCTTAAAGGCCAAAATCAAGCGAATCTAGCGAATATTGAATGCTATTCTCATTGTCCATATCGATCAATCAATTTGTTTAAAATAAATATACAGTGGCGCTCGAGGCCTTCGCACTGGATGGTGAGATCGTAGAGCCGCTGCTGATTCACCTCCACAGACTTGCCCACGCGCTTGAATTCGCCAAACTGGAGCTCGCATCCAGCGATCACTCCGGTCTGGCGTCCCTACACACTCATACCCATCCCCTCTCACACTCTCTCATACAGCAAGCTTCTCCTCAATCATCACTCTTCCCAGAAAGTGAACAAACCTCGATCTGAGCGATCCTGGCCTCGATCTGAGCCTTCCACTCTTCCATCTGAAGCGCCAGCTCGGGGTCAGAGGCCTTGACGGAGGGCAAGACGAAGCTGTCCGCCGCGGACGTCGGCAGCTGGTACACCGTCGGGTTGATCGCCTCCGGCTTGCCTGCAAACTTTTTCCATCATACCCCTTTCACACATCTCCCACCTCTTGACAATCTCTTTTTTCGTTTATCACTATTCTTCCATAAAGTGAACAAAGCACTAGAAGATAAGTGAGATAGAACCACTTTCAGCGAAGAAGTTCGCCTGATCCTTGAGCATCGACTGGATCAGACCAGACTGGAGGCCGGGGCAGTCCTCCATGGACTTGGGCGGGTAGGCGCTCGGCGTCGGCGGATTCTCCGACAAGCTGGCCCGACTCTCACTCTTCCCAGCGGACTTCTTGCCACCCCCAGGCCGCCGCTCCTTACGCTGACTCCCGCCACCCATTTCTCACTTCCAAAGACTTTCGAACTTGAGCTAATCTTCAGGCAAACTTTACTACCCAATGAGGCGTCTACTCTACTAGACACCCCATGCATTGCAATGAGCGCCCTCTCTACTACTAAACAGCGCGCAATATAATGCTCCTTAGACAATGTGCGCAAAAGAGTATAAGCAAAAAATCACCTTTTGTTCCATTTAGATATTTATCATGAGATTTTAGAAATGCGGATAAGCTAAGAAAATAATCATTATTTTCTTAATTAATTAATATATCACTAAGGAACAAAACGGGGCTGAAAAGCGGCCATACTGTTGATCGATCAAAACATCGCCATTTCTGTCTCTGGCAAACAAACTCGATCAACGAGGGTGGCTTGATCAAAAGCTACGGCATACTGCTCTT
>JASANA010012255.1:0-11749 GCA_030248095.1 Ptycholaimellus sp. GST1_10 | reverse complement strand
CAGATGCAGTAGGTGGGAAAAGCCTAAAATTTAGGTTCTGACTGTTCATGCATTCAAAATTGGTATTTGCTACAATTAGGCCAAACAAAGTCCCCATTTATGCCTAAAGCATGCCATATACCAAAATACAATTAAATGCCATAAAATTAAATTAATTGAGTAGTGTTAAATGTTTAGTCATGATGAAATTAAAATTTCATTAAATAGAAATAATAGAAATAATAATGTTAAATTCAAGAAAATTAGCTAAGGTAAAGTTGAATTTTACTGGCATTTTTGATATGATCAATTGTGATTTTAATTTGAATCACGCTTAAACGTAGATTTTTTTCTTTTTAAGGCTTCAAAATAATTTCGTAAAGTTCACGAATCATTTAAGCAAAAACTGAAATAATACTGGGCGACAGGGATTCTGCCATAAATTGCCGCCTGCTTATGAATGAACAGTGGATTTTGTAGATGGAACAATAGCAATGAAATGGACCTGTCCAACGTTTTGCTTAAAATGGCTCATGATTTCAATCAAAATTAATCTCGATTTTTCTACACCTTGTCTAGATCGTGATGATTGACCATTCATAAGCTGCTCATGCTGCAGCATTTTAGTCTTGTGCTCATATGTTTCCTTGCTATGCACGAAAGCTAATTTATGTTTTGAGTCGATGTTCTCAAATCCGTTGATGATATATGAAAGAACGAATGAGGAAAGCGGTTTTTTCGGAAAAAGGCCAGCATGATAAGCCTAAGCAAATGTGGACAACAGCCGGGAAAGTACGAAGCGTGGCCAATTGGCTGCTGGCAATGTAGCACAGACTGAAACGAAGACGGCAAGTAAAAATCGAACAAATGCCGCGATTGAAAAAGTAAGAAAGATGAGAACGGAGTCAACAACTCCTAAAAAGGCAAGCGTGCCTTGAAATCAGATGCAAGGGGTGTAGAAACGGAAGCTCTGCACTTCATCACTGGAATGCTTCGTGATGGCGCTTGTCGGAGAGGAATTGGAGGCTGAGGGTGTGGACAGGGGCCTCCACAGGGTCGCCCTGCCTCCGCTCCCGTTCGCCCAGCTCCACGTTGCCCATGTTGGCCATCATGAGGCTGGAGAGGAAGTAGCGCGACACCTCCCAGCGCTCCAGACCACCTGTCAACTGCAACCATCCCGTTGGGCCTCAATGGGCTATTGAAAAGGCAGTGGAGGGGGAGGACGTTGATGAAGGGAGCCTGGTCCCCGATGCCGGCGAAGGTGCCGAGGAGATCGCTGCCGTAATCATGGATGCGGAAGTCGAGTCGCTGCTCCTCCTCCTCCAGCATCGGCCGAACCTTCGCCTCCCAGGCCTGCGTTGCATTTCTTTTTCCACAATATCAACAACATTTCTCCAGGGATAAAATACAATTTTCAACTTCAAGAATTTTTATTTCTTCTGCCCATTTATATCTTTCTAGCTCTTAGTTTTTCAAAAAAGGGGTAACCTGGACGCGCTTGGTGAGGTCGGTGACGCGGAGCTTGGCGTTGGCTGCCTGGAAGTAGCGGGAGCAGTGGAACTCCACCAGGTGCTCGTAGCCGAGGCCGCCTGTCCTGCTACTGCTCCCCACCCCTCGCCCCGGTGGTCCCAGCAGGAGTGGTCCCAGCACCGGCTCCCCGCCCTCCTCCTCCCATCCGTCCGCCACGCTCACATCCATCTCATCCTCCTCTTCCGCATTCCCCTCCCCTTCCTCTGCCTCCACCGGCACCGCGTTCTGCTTCTCCGCCGGTCGCAGGGCGGCCGTTTGCGCTCGCAGCCGTCGACGCTGGGCTTTCAGTTGGCCTGAAATGTCCAGCCTCTTTTTTTCGGGAGTTAAGTTTTATCTGTGGAAAAGGAGCCAGAGCCTTTTTCTGAGCCCCTCCCAAGGTTGCATTATATTTTATCAATCAATATTCTACCAGTTTTCAATCAACAAACGGCTGATTGAGGATTGATAGAATAGTGATCGATAGAGAATAAACAATGTTTCTATTTTCTCTCCTGTCCCCTTTCTACAATTGTGTACATGGAAAGCCAAGGAAAGGGACCAGGTGGCGGCGGCATCTTGCGCTTGTACTCTGCATAGAGGCGAGCCTCCAGGGCCGGCGGTACGTAGGGGGCGTAGTTGGGCGGCAGTTTGGCGAGCGCCCTCCGACTGGGGTAGAGGAAGGCGGCGATGGGCTGGAGGGGCTGCTGCTTGGCGGAGAGGATGAGCGAGGCCTCGGCCTCCTCCCGCTGCCGCTTCTTCACCAGCAGCTGCCAGAGCTTGGTGGGCAGGCGATGGCGACGGCCTTTCTTGGCCTTCTGGACTGGGATGGCCAGCTGGGCCTCGTCGGCGTAGGGGTCCAGCTCCTCGTCCTCTGAGGCGTCGTCGTCGTCGGCGTCGGTGGGGCCGGCGGAAGCAGTGGCCGAACGGAGTTGGATCATGCGCTGGCTTTTACGGCTCTCGCCCGCCTCTCGTCCGCCCTCCACCGCCTCCTCGCCCTCCTCTGTCTCCATCCCTTCTGGAAGCTCTGAGATCTTTTTCAGCCTCCATCATAGAAACAGCCAAGCAACCTTCGTCTGCAGATTGGGTGGCTGCGGGCTCGTCCAGAAAACTTTGCTCCTGATCAATCAGCGGCTGGCAAAGTAGGATTATCTTGCAGGAGGAGAAAAGGGGAGGTGAGGCTAAGAACGAGATTGTTGATGTCGAGGAGGAGAGTGCCGGTGGCAGGCTCCACGTCGCAGCCGTTCATGGCAAAGTCGTCACGCTTCCCGATCAACTCCCTTCTGCCCTTCGCTTGGATGGGGATGTTCATCTTCTCGAAGTCTGCAGCCTTCTTCACTCTTTCTCTCTCCGCCAATATCTGGGCCAATCTTCATTTATCATCTCTGCCAATACCTAGGCCAATTTTTAGGGCCCATTTTATAAAACTTTCAAAATGTGCCTACCATTTCCTTATTTCACGACCGGTCTATCCCCCACTTGCCCCGAAACCCATGGGCTGACCTTCCAACGGCAGGAGTGACATGGGCATGCGGCTGGGGAAGAGGCCGGGATTGGCCAGGGCCTGTGGCCTGTGGCCGAATCTGGCGATGGGGAAGTGGCTGGGACGCGGCGGGGCCCGCTCCTCCTCCTCCGCAAAGCTACCCAACTCCTCCTCCTCCTCCGCCAGCTGGCCCGGCTCTCGCGGCCCCCGCCCCTGCAGCGCCATGGCTAGGAGCAGGGGTTGAAGGAGGGAGGCTGAGTGAAGGACTCCGGAGGCTCTGCTGCGCTGTGCGGCGGCGTTCTTGCTGCGACTGCCGAGGATGTAGGCGAGGGTGTCCAGGGCCTGGGAGTGGACGTAGTCCACCTTCTTGGCGTACACCTGCGTGGAGCCTGGAAGAAGAGGCAGGTGCTTCTCTAGGCCCCTGGACAAGGGCGCTTCAGGGCAGTCGATTTTTGGGAGAAAAGTGCTTTACTTTAGGCTTGCCGATGGTACCAGTTATTTCCTCCACTTTGACCATATAAAAATGAAGGTAAAAAATAATGGCAGGAATCGAACTTTGCATTCCTTATGTTGAGCTGAAAGCCTAACCACTACACCAAATCGGCAGCTGCCAATGTATTCCACAAAAATTATTAGTAACATGTGCGTATTCTTCATGCACTGGTTTAACATATCTGGTACCATCGGCAGGCCAAATGTGAATCTCTTTTCTCCAAAAAAGTCGATTAGCCTGAGTTTAAAGTCAAGGAAATACATTTTATACTAATGAAATCTGCTGCTTGGACAGTTGCATTTTGTTTTTGGCGCGCAGTTCAATGTCTCTTTCCATGCGCGCCCAAAAACAAAATGCAGATGACGCAGCAGATTTCATTAGTATAAAATGTATTTCCTTGACTTTAAACTCAGGCTAATCGACTTTTTTGGAGAAAAGAGATTCACATTTGGCCTGCCGATGGTACCAGATATTTCTTCCACTTTTAATATAGTATAAAATGTATAAATAAAAATTTTATATTGTTGGTTGTATATTAAGATAATATTGGATAAAAAAATATATAATAGATTAAAAAACTTATTTTAAAAATATAACAAAAAGAAAAGATTTGAACAGTTTCTTGGCTGTTTGTATGATGGAGGCTGAAAAAGATCTCAGAGCTTCCAGAAGGGATGGAGACAGAGGAGGGCGAGGAGGCGGGGGAGGGCGGACGAGAGGCGGGCGAGAGCCGTAAAAGCCAGCGCATGATCCAACTCCGCTCGGCCACTGCTTCCGCCGGCCCCACCGACGCCGACGACGACGACGCCTCAGAGGACGAGGAGCTGGACCCCTACGCCGACGAGGCCCAGCTGGCCATCCCAGTCCAGAAGGCCAAGAAAGGCCGTCGCCATCGCCTGCCCGTCAAGGACACCAAAAATGTTAGGTTTGAGAAGTATTTGCATAATTTTTGCTTGAGCTGTAGAAAAGGAGGGAACCCGTAGAAGTCTGGTGCTCTGAAGATAGGTGGCGCAGGTCTGAGCCAGTCGTCAGCCTCCACATCTTACTCTTTTGAGCCTCTCAGCTGACGACTCCTAGCATTCTTGGGATTCGCTAATGCCAATCGGCCAACTGACTTTCAGCATGCACGGCTAGCAAGAATGTATCACATCGATGACTTTGCACCATTGGCAGCTCGTTTCTGGGGAGAGCAGGTTTGGTGAAGGAAGAAGTTTTACTGCCCTGACTACAGTTTTTATAGAAGTGAATAAAATGAATCATGGTGGCTGGGTGTTGGGAGCGCGTGGGAGCATGTCCAGCTTCAGCACCGCGCTCGCCTCGCAGTTGCTGCCGGACATGCCTGAAGGCACCACCACCACCGACGCCACCATCATCGCCTCAAAGCCACACCACTGCTGCCTTGGGATTGAGGAGGGGGGAGGAGGGGAGGAGGTGGTGGTGAGAGGAGGAACCTTGTAGCGGTCGACGTCCATGCGTATGGCGTGGCAGGTGAGGGTGAGCTGAGGGTCGCTGAGGTCGCGGCAGACGTCGGGTAGGGGGATGTCCAGCAGCGCCGGGTCCGCCTTGCTCAACTCCACCGACGCCACCATCGTCACCTCTCTCAGGAGGGGGGAGGAGGGGAGGAGGTGGTGGTGAGAGGAGGAACCTTGTAGCGGTCGACGTCCATGCGTATGGCGTGGCAGGTGAGGGTGAGCTGAGGGTCGCTGAGGTCGCGGCAGACGTCGGGTAGGGGGATGTCCAGCAGCGCCGGGTCCGCCTTGCTCAACTCCACCGACGCCACCATCGTCACCTCTCTCAGGAGGGGGGAGGAGGGGAGGAGGTGGTGGTGAGAGGAGGAACCTTGTAGCGGTCGACGTCCATGCGTATGGCGTGGCAGGTGAGGGTGAGCTGAGGGTCGCTGAGGTCGCGGCAGACGTCGGGTAGGGGGATGTCCAGCAGCGCCGGGTCCGCCTCGCTCAACTCCACCGACGCCACCATCGTCACCTCTCTCAGGAGGGGGGAGGAGGGGAGGAGGTGGTGGTGAGAGGAGGAACCTTGTAGCGGTCGACGTCCATGCGTATGGCGTGGCAGGTGAGGGTGAGCTGAGGGTCGCTGAGGTCGCGGCAGACGTCGGGTAGGGGGATGTCCAGCAGCGCCGGGTCCGCCTCGCTCAACTCCACCGACGCCACCATCGTCACCTCTCTCAGGAGGGGGGAGGAGGGGAGGAGGTGGTGGTGAGAGGAGGAACCTTGTAGCGGTCGACGTCCATGCGTATGGCGTGGCAGGTGAGGGTGAGCTGAGGGTCGCTGAGGTCGCGGCAGACGTCGGGTAGGGGGATGTCCAGCAGCGCCGGGTCCGCCTCGCTCAACTCCACCGACGCCACCATCGTCACCTCTCTCAGGAGGGGGGAGGAGGGGAGGAGGTGGTGGTGAGAGGAGGAACCTTGTAGCGGTCGACGTCCATGCGTATGGCGTGGCAGGTGAGGGTGAGCTGAGGGTCGCTGAGGTCGCGGCAGACGTCGGGTAGGGGGATGTCCAGCAGCGCCGGGTCCGCCTCGCTCAACTCCACCGACGCCACCATCGTCACCTCTCTCAGGAGGGGGGAGGAGGGGAGGAGGTGGTGGTGAGAGGAGGAACCTTGTAGCGGTCGACGTCCATGCGTATGGCGTGGCAGGTGAGGGTGAGCTGAGGGTCGCTGAGGTCGCGGCAGACGTCGGGTAGGGGGATGTCCAGCAGCGCCGGGTCCGCCTTGCTCAACTCCACCGACGCCACCATCGTCACCTCTCTCAGGAGGGGGGAGGAGGGGAGGAGGTGGTGGTGAGAGGAGGAACCTTGTAGCGGTCGACGTCCATGCGTATGGCGTGGCAGGTGAGGGTGAGCTGAGGGTCGCTGAGGTCGCGGCAGACGTCGGGTAGGGGGATGTCCAGCAGCGCCGGGTCCGCCTCGCTCAACTCCACCGACGCCACCATCGTCACCTCTCTCAGGAGGGGGGAGGAGGGGAGGAGGTGGTGGTGAGAGGAGGAACCTTGTAGCGGTCGACGTCCATGCGTATGGCGTGGCAGGTGAGGGTGAGCTGAGGGTCGCTGAGGTCGCGGCAGACGTCGGGTAGGGGGATGTCCAGCAGCGCCGGGTCCGCCTCGCTCAACTCCACCGACGCCACCATCGTCACCTCTCTCAGGAGGGGGGAGGAGGGGAGGAGGTGGTGGTGAGAGGAGGAACCTTGTAGCGGTCGACGTCCATGCGTATGGCGTGGCAGGTGAGGGTGAGCTGAGGGTCGCTGAGGTCGCGGCAGACGTCGGGTAGGGGGATGTCCAGCAGCGCCGGGTCCGCCTCGCTCAACTCCACCGACGCCACCATCGTCACCTCTCTCAGGAGGGGGGAGGAGGGGAGGAGGTGGTGGTGAGAGGAGGAACCTTGTAGCGGTCGACGTCCATGCGTATGGCGTGGCAGGTGAGGGTGAGCTGAGGGTCGCTGAGGTCGCGGCAGACGTCGGGTAGGGGGATGTCCAGCAGCGCCGGGTCCGCCTCGCTCAACTCCACCGACGCCACCATCGTCACCTCTCTCAGGAGGGGGGAGGAGGGGAGGAGGTGGTGGTGAGAGGAGGAACCTTGTAGCGGTCGACGTCCATGCGTATGGCGTGGCAGGTGAGGGTGAGCTGAGGGTCGCTGAGGTCGCGGCAGACGTCGGGTAGGGGGATGTCCAGCAGCGCCGGGTCCGCCTCGCTCAACTCCACCGACGCCACCATCGTCACCTCTCTCAGGAGGGGGGAGGAGGGGAGGAGGTGGTGGTGAGAGGAGGAACCTTGTAGCGGTCGACGTCCATGCGTATGGCGTGGCAGGTGAGGGTGAGCTGAGGGTCGCTGAGGTCGCGGCAGACGTCGGGTAGGGGGATGTCCAGCAGCGCCGGGTCCGCCTCGCTCAACTCCACCGACGCCACCATCGTCACCTCTCTCAGGAGGGGGGAGGAGGGGAGGAGGTGGTGGTGAGAGGAGGAACCTTGTAGCGGTCGACGTCCATGCGTATGGCGTGGCAGGTGAGGGTGAGCTGAGGGTCGCTGAGGTCGCGGCAGACGTCGGGTAGGGGGATGTCCAGCAGCGCCGGGTCCGCCTCGCTCAACTCCACCGACGCCACCATCGTCACCTCTCTCAGGAGGGGGGAGGAGGGGAGGAGGTGGTGGTGAGAGGAGGAACCTTGTAGCGGTCGACGTCCATGCGTATGGCGTGGCAGGTGAGGGTGAGCTGAGGGTCGCTGAGGTCGCGGCAGACGTCGGGTAGGGGGATGTCCAGCAGCGCCGGGTCCGCCTCGCTCAACTCCACCGACGCCACCATCGTCACCTCTCTCAGGAGGGGGGAGGAGGGGAGGAGGTGGTGGTGAGAGGAGGAACCTTGTAGCGGTCGACGTCCATGCGTATGGCGTGGCAGGTGAGGGTGAGCTGAGGGTCGCTGAGGTCGCAGCAGACGTCGGGTAGGGGGATGTCCAGCAGCGCCGGGTCCGCCTCGCTCAACTCCACCGACGCCACCATCGTCACCTCTCTCAGGAGGGGGGAGGAGGGGAGGAGGTGGTGGTGAGAGGAGGAACCTTGTAGCGGTCGACGTCCATGCGTATGGCGTGGCAGGTGAGGGTGAGCTGAGGGTCGCTGAGGTCGCGGCAGACGTCGGGTAGGGGGATGTCCAGCAGCGCCGGGTCCGCCTCGCTCAACTCCACCGACGCCACCATCGTCACCTCTCTCAGGAGGGGGGAGGAGGGGAGGAGGTGGTGGTGAGAGGAGGAACCTTGTAGCGGTCGACGTCCATGCGTATGGCGTGGCAGGTGAGGGTGAGCTGAGGGTCGCTGAGGTCGCGGCAGACGTCGGGTAGGGGGATGTCCAGCAGCGCCGGGTCCGCCTCGCTCAACTCCACCGACGCCACCATCGTCACCTCTCTCAGGAGGGGGGAGGAGGGGAGGAGGTGGTGGTGAGAGGAGGAACCTTGTAGCGGTCGACGTCCATGCGTATGGCGTGGCAGGTGAGGGTGAGCTGAGGGTCGCTGAGGTCGCGGCAGACGTCGGGTAGGGGGATGTCCAGCAGCGCCGGGTCCGCCTCGCTCAACTCCATCCCACCTTCTCTACCTACATCCAACACCCTTTCGACCCTTTCCCTTTTGCCATTTTCACAGTTTTAGCTGCGTTCTGGCATCACTTGCGCCGTCTAATGTTTCACTTCTATGCTATCATTATGATTTGCATTATGTGAATGTATTATTTTGCGCCATAAACCATTTAAAGATTTATCCAACAATATCCATGATGATGTTGAACAATTTTTTGATGCTAAGCAATCGAACAAAACAGATGGTTAATCTATATCATTATCAGAGGAGTTACATCAATCGAATTCTGCTAAAACAATTGAATTCTGCTAAAACAATTGAAGTTCTGTTAAAACAATTGAAGTTCTGAAGTATTAGCACTGCTTCAAGATAAGCTTCAAGAGCTAGGTTTCATGATGGTTGGATAGGGGTAGAGGTTGCGGGGATCGTATTTCGCGTAGAACAAAAATAAATCCTCATTTGATGGAATGAATTGTGGGCTAAGAGGTGCTTCCACGGCCTTCTCAGGTGAAGAAGAGGTGGGTGTATGGCTTGGAGAGGGAGAGGCGGGTGTGTGACTTGGGGAGGGAAAAGCGGGTGTGTGGCTTGGAGAGGGAGTAGCGGGTATGAGGCTTGAAATAATACTAATAAAATGTTTAAAATAACAATTTATCAGCCATCCATCGGCACATCGGTTGGGGAGTCCTAATGTCATGATGCGTCTTATCTATTTGTTTTAGATTTATATGGTTTGGCTAATGATTGGAGCAAAGGAATGGGGGGATGAACCTCAATGCCGCGTTTGGAGATGCCTGCAGGTGTCGAAATAGACCAGGGTGTCCAGGGCCTGGGAGTGGACGTAGTCCAACAGCTGCTGGCGCTCAGCCCGCCGCTGCTGCTGCACTGGCCAGCAGGGACATTTTGAGCCCTGAAAACTAGGCCGCCAAATCACCCGTCATCTTCCTTGCCCTGGCTTTGCTGGACTTGGTTGTGTCTGCCTCTCTCGGAAGGCCTGTCCCGAGCAGTTTAGCATACTTCATGCACACAGCATTTGTCAGCATTCCGCCGGCTGCCTCCATCCACCCACCCACAAAGGCCGGAATGAATGGGGTCTCAATAAACGGTTAATTTTAAAAGCATCATCCAAGTGATCCTATTTTGCATGGCCAAAAACGGCATTTTTTATGCTTCGCCACAAAATGGGATATGTACTGGAAAAGATAACGAAAGGAATTTATCGCAAAACGCTTTTCATTTTCATTTTAAGGACGACGGTTTTCTTGAATCAAATGGGCATGGGCACATTTAGTCGATCTATGCCTTAAATTCATTTCAAGTTTGTTTATCCGTTAACAATTGTTTCATGCTGCTAATTCTATCCAAAAAGCATGCGTAGTTCACACAATTGCAAAACATGTTGGAGTTTATGACGCTGTAGTTTACTTTTTGAATTTCTGCAAGCCAAGCAACATCATGGTAAGTTCTTCCTTGCAGATCTTACCATCTCCATCTAAAAAACAAAAATCAAATTGACCATTTTTTGAAATAAAAGTAAAAAGCCAAGTCGCAAGAGTCGGTCAGCATTTGTTGGAACTGGGTTACTTCCGCGCCGTCTCTGATTCAGTCTGATTTGAGCTACGGCTTCTGCACTGCTACGGCACCTCAAATGTCAGCCACTCCTTCCATCACTGGCATTTGAGGCTCAATCATGCATTGACATATGATGATGTTGAACAATTTTTTGATGCTAAGCAATCGAACAAAACAGATGGTTAATCTATATCATTATCAGAGGAGTTACATCAATCGAATTCTGCTAAAACAATTGAATTCTGCTAAAACAATTGAAGTTCTGTTAAAACAATTGAAGTTCTGAAGTATTAGCACTGCTTCAAGATAAGCTTCAAGAGCTAGGTTTCATGATGATTTGGATGGGGGTAGAGGTAGCAGGGATCGTCTAAGGCATGGTAGGAAAATAAAATCCTTATTTGATGGAATGAAATCTGGGGTAAGGAGGTGCTTCGACGGGCTTCTGCAGGTGAGGGGGAGGTGGGGGGATGGCTTGGAGAGGGAGGGGCGGGTGTGTGACTTGGGGAGGGAAAAGCGGGTGTGTGGCTTGGAGAGGGAGTAGCGGGTATGAGGCTTGAAATAATAGGGATAAAATGTTTAGAATTGCAGGGTATCCGGCATCCATGGGCACATAGGTTAGGGAGTCCTGATGTCATAAATGCATCTTCTGTTATTTGTTTTACAATTTATATGGTTTGGCTAATGATTGGAGCAAAGGAATGAGGGGATGGACCTCAATGCAGCATTTGGAGATGCCTGCAGGGTGTCCAGATAGACCCAGGTGTCCCAGGGCCTGGGGAGTGGACGTAGTCCAACAGCTGCTAGCGCTCAGCACACTGTCTGCTGCTCCGCTGCCCAGCAGGGACATTTTGAGCCCTGAAAACTAGGCCGCCCAAATCACCCCGTCATCTTCCTTGCCCTGGCTTTGCTGGACTTGGTTGTGTCTGCCTCTCTCGGAAGGCCTGTCCCCAAGCAGTTTAGCATACTCCGTGCCCGCGGTCATTAGTCAGCATTCCGCAGGGTCCCTTCATCCACCCACCCACAAAGGCCGGAATGAATAGGATTTCTTGAATAAACGATTAATTTTAAAAGCATCATCCAAGTGATCCTGTCCCTCATGGCCAAAAACAGCATTTTTTATGCTTCGCCACAAAATGGGATATGTTGCTTAGAAAAGATAACAAAAGAGGATTTATTCCGCAAACGCTTCATTTCATTTAGAGACAACGGTTTCTTTAAATCAAAATGGGCATGGCCGCATTTAGTCGATCTATGCCTTTAAATTCATTTCAAGTTACTTTATGCGTTAACAATTGTTTCATGCTGCTAATTCTATCCACAAAAGCATGGTCGGTTTAGCAATTGCAAAACATGTTGGAGTTTATGACGCTGTCGTTACTTTTTGAATTTTTGCAAGCCAAGCAACATCATGGTAAGTTCTTCCTTGCATATCTTACCATCTCCATCTAAAAAACAAAAATCAAATTGACAATTTTTTGAAATAAAAGTAAAAAGCCAAGTCGCAAGAGTCGGTCAGCATTTGTTGGAACTGGGTTACTTCCGCGCCGTCTCTGATTCAGTCTGATTTGAGCTACGGCTTCTGCACTGCTACGGCACCTCAAATGTCAGCCACTCCTTCCATCACTGCCATTTGAGGCTCAATCATGCATTGACAT
>JASANA010012254.1:0-51652 GCA_030248095.1 Ptycholaimellus sp. GST1_10 | reverse complement strand
ATTCACAGGCACGCTCCCTTCAATCGCTCTAGCAGGATAGGAAATCAATGTTATGCCGGCCAGTGCCAGCTCAGAGTTCAGGATTGTCTGTGAAGTCTATAGCAGTCCAAGTCCATTGCAGGTTTTCAAGTCCCTACTTCCAAGCAGCAAGCAATAAACACTTTTGTTTAGCACACAGGCTGTATTCTGCTCTCACTGCCTTATGTTTCAAAGCGACTCCAAGTGATGTACAGGCAGATGGTGTAATTGATGGAAAGCCTCCCTAGCATAGCCATTTTCTCGGCACATAAACTGAGCCAACCTTGTGAGGAGGCTTGGGCTTGGCCCAGGCAGGCGTGGCCCCAACGATGCGCTGCAGCTCCTGCCGGCGTCGTTTGGCGTAGGCATCGCCACTCAGCTGAGCCCCAACCCCAGCATCTCCGGCTCGCCTCAGATGGCCCAGTCGCTTCCCGTCGCCCAGACGAACACTGCAATTCCAGCATGCCTCAAGGCCTTGAAGGCCCTAAACTTATTCAATAGCGCGGACTGCAGATATTGGGTTGGCCATTGGGCACTGGAATCTATGGACTTTTAGCATCAGTGTCTGGACCTTGGCTTAAAGGCACAATGCCAAGAAATGCACCATCTCCAATCGAGCTCATATTTTTTTTGTAGGTACAGGGCATCAAGTTAGTGGGGCAAGCATATTTAGTTTCTGCAGTTTTGACCAAACTTTTTGAGAAAAAAATTCAGAAAAATCACACGTTAAAGCATAGGCATTGCAAAATTGGATAAGAAAAAAATTCACCAAAAATCGAGGAATGCTGTGCTAAAGCTTGCTAAGCTAAAATAGGTGAGATATGTGGAGATTGAAATTTTGGCACCTTAAAACTTAAGAAAATTGCAGCGCAAAAAAGCGCGCAGCCCAAAAAGTGATGGCTTCCTACATTCTGACCTACTCAGAAGGTCGATGTTTCGATGCAATTACTTGTAAAGCCTAGTCTAAGTGATAGGTTTGATCATTGAAAGAGCCTAAGTTTAGTCAAATGAATTGTCTGCGTATGGTGAAAATTGTGTTCTGCTCTTGTTAGTCCTTGGGAAACATTCCCACGGATTTTTCATGTTCACATTGGTCTCTACCCCGGATTCCAGCCAGCTTTGCAACTGTATAATGAGCCAGATTCGTTTTAACCCCTGACCCATTCTTACCCAGTCATACGATGTTTCACTCATTTTTCTTTAGAACAGTCAAATACTTTTCTTGTTTGATTGGTTAAATTCTTATTTCTGACGAATAAAATTAGCAATTTCGAAGGGGTGTAGATAAGTTTCAGGGGGCGATTGGGGTAAAACAATTATCCTTGCCCCTTAGTTCAACAACAATCTTTCCAATCAGCGCTAGAAAACAGAATTTCAAGACACTGCATTTTTTGGCACTGTGCCTTTAAGATAAAGCGTTGAAACATCAGGCGCTCTCAGAATATTGCATCTTTTCATCGCAAGACAAAAGGCTTCAAACTAAATCGAAACAAGCGCTTTCTGTCGAAACAACTGAAGCAGGCTGCATAATTGAAGAAGACGTGTCTGACTAGCCTTCTGAGGTCGTCCTCGTCCACCCAGACAGGGGCTGTGGCTGCAGTCTTGGCGGAAAGCTCGTCCGGCCCTTCATCCTCATCCTGCACCCATCCTCATCACTCCTGATGCCATTTGGCCATTTGATGACTGACCCACCGAGCTTTGGGCATCGGCCATTTGAGCCAGCAGCTCATCAGCGCCTCCCAGCACCGCCAACTCCAGCTCCCGCTCCTCATCGCTTTCAGTTTTCGCCATCTCCATTTATACCTTCCCTCTATCAAACTTTCGCTGCTCTTAGGCTCAACTAGCTCCTCCTTCTCGGCGTTCTTACAATCGCTTAGACAGCTCTATTTTGTGGCTCAGAGGTTCCAGTGTGCTGGCACATTTACTCGTTCACGACACGGGTGTGAGATCCAACTAGGAGTGCGACTGGGTTTCTGAGTGCAGGTGCAGAAGCAACAGGGTGAGAAAGGGGGCGATCAGTCGGAATCATCGGAGTCATCAGAGTCCTGGCCGCCGCGGATGTTGCGACGCCGCTGCGGTGCCCCGATGGCGGAGCGGGCCTTGGCCTTCTTGGCCTTGTCGCCCGGGAATGTGCTCAGGTCCCCGTCGTAGTTGATCAGAGCGTTCTGAGCCAGGCGCCATTCTGCAATTGCTATGTTTTCATTTCGGTATTTTAAAGCTGCTCAAGTGGCGGATGTTTCGCCAGAACGTTTAGCTCGGCAACGTATAGGACAAATTGATTCTTTTGATTCTTCATCTTCTTGATAAAATGTTGAAAGCTTATTTACTCTTCATTCAGCTTGACAGAATGCTAAAAAGCAAAGTGAGGATAATTTACCCAGCTGGTCAGTGGTGAAATCGTCAATGCCGCCGAGGTCGTCGAAGCCGCGGACATAATCGATCGTCACCTCGTCCTAAGCAGCAAAGTAGTCCATATTCAGCTGGCTAAGGGAATACTGATGACCTTGACAAGGGCAAGAGTGGGAATGACGCGAATGTTGAGGCGGCCGGTGAGGAAGGGGAACTTGTCCGCCTTGGCGCTCACGAAGCGCGTCTCTGGGTGCTTTCTGGCCAGTAGCCTCAAAGCTTTTCATTTGCTTCTTTTGCTATTTTCGGAGCAACCTATGGTCCTATAAATTCCACAAAAATTTTAATTTTTGCAAAAATTGCAATGCAATAAATCCGATTTTGCAATTTTTTGCAATAATGCAATTTTTAATTTTTGCAATGCAATAAATCCGATTGTTATATCTTTTTTAGAAAAATATAAAGCTAAATTTTGAACTTTCGATAATAGTAAGTAGTGCGAGTGCCTTTGCATCTGATGCCAAGTCAAGCGAATTGCAGAATAATAGGGAATAGAACCTGAGATGCTTCTCGAAGATCTCGCATCTGGGACTGGAGGTGAGGAAGAAGTGGCAGACCATGCGGTCGCTCTTCTTGCACGCCTCGAAAAAGGACTTCTCGTCTGGCAGCTCACTGTACTCCCCATGACCATTGACTAGCCATTTCTGCAATTTTTCATCTTCTGTAAGACCTTTGGTTTTAGATGCTCATGATGTTGTTTATGTCGCTGGAGAAATTATCATGGAGGTGTAATTAATAGCTCGCTGAATATATCATGATTGGTCTGAGCCAGTTTGAACGAGCAGACGTGAACTCTTGAAACATCTGCTAGTGGGACAGTTTGACGCAAAAACAAGGCGGTAGATGCGTCATTCATTAGCGAAGGATGACGAGAGAGTGGTTGAGTCATGGCAGAGGGAGCAGCAATAGAGTCTTAAGGAAGTGAGTGTTGGAAACCTCTTTCTGATCCCGCTGCTTCTTCATCTGTTCCAGCCGCTGACGACGAATAGATTCCAGCCCATCCTCATCCAGCTTCTCCAGCCGTTTCATCTCCGCATCCACGTCCTCCTCCATCTTCTCCGCCACCTCAACCGACCCAACCATCATTTCTCTCATGCCTAAAATACCGGGACAGGAAAGAGACCTTGAGCAGTTGGTTGGCCACGGCCACATCCATGTTAGCTTGAGCCATGGCTGGAGCTATATTCCGACTGAAGCCTGACCCCTAAGCTTGGACTGGAGGCTGGGGAGGGGAAATGCGCGCCGTGTGTTTCCCAATCTCCCCTCGCTACGGCCTCTGTTGCCGCTCCTGACGACCTTGGTTTGCTCCTAGAGACCTCGGAAAAGAGTCATGCTCCTTCCGTTCAATTTTTATCCATGATTCAAAGGCTCTCAAACTCTGATTGTTCATAATTTAGACTGCCAGACGTAGCATTTGAGCTTCCAAGAAACTGTGCAACGTCCCCTGTAGGGTATTTAGGCTGAGGGTGGACGGGTCAGTGTGGAACCCAATGCATAGGGTATAGTATCGGCGGTGGGGGTGCAGGGGGTGTTGAGGAAGCGTTCTTGGCTATGTATGTGAGGTTCCTGGGCGAGTGGTGTCTTCCCCGTGTCCAGTGGTAGGGGAGCTGACCTGGCCCCCTCCCTCATCGTCAATGGCCATCTGAGGGGGAAAATGAGCACTTCCGACCGCCCCTCCTCTTGTAGGCCTGCTCTGACCCCATATGCACGCCACACCCACTGCTCCCCCCCCCCCGCCATATTCATGGCACATGCATTCCACGTTCCGTGGCTTCTTTTCTTCTCCGGGCGCGATAAACTTTTGCCCTCCCTGCCTGGATGTTCCCGCTTTATCTGCGAGGTTGTGCGAGTTGCCCTGAAAACGTGTTCCTGGCGCTTTTCTGACCCCAAAGTTCCCCCCTGTCTCTCATTCCCCCTGTTGAAAGATGGTGGGAGGAGTATTTTACAACCCCGCTACACATTGTTCACTTCCGCTCTGCGCTTGGCCGAGAAATAGCGGCCGGAGGTTTTGAAGGCCTCACTTTGGCCCTTTAGTCCAGCCTCAGCTGTTGGGGGGCCTTTTTCCCACACTGGCTTTTGGGCCACCCCTGTGTACTCCTGGCTGGTGGACTCTAGTGGGAGGTGGGAGTGTTGTGGCGGCTAGGTGGGCAAGGTCCACTTGAGGTGGCCTCCCCCCTCTTCACCCCCAGGGTACTTGGCAAAATAAGGCAAGTCCGTCTCTCCCTGCCACTTGTAGTCCCCTCCGTCTTCCCTCCAGACTCCGCTTCCAGCTCCAACTGGCGCCAATCAATGAAAGCTCCGCGCATCAGTTCCAAAGGGGGCTGAAACTCTCCGGGGAGACAACTGGTCCAGGCCAATTGCGTTTGGCCAATCTAGCCTGGCTTCCAGACTTAGCTTGGTCTGCTCTGCTACTGGGGGCTTGTTCAGTCATGCAAATGCCGAGCGAGTTTCCCCAAAGAAGCCTCTCCCACCAGTTCTCCTATACAGGCGGCCTAAGCATATGCGCTCTTCATCCCCCTACTCTTCTTTCCCAGCCCGAAGGTTCTCTGGGGAAGGAAGAGGCAGACTTCTGATAGGCCAGCCGAAAAAGGCCATCTAGGATGGGGCGCAGATTTATGCACCGGCCATCTTTCGGAGGCTGGCTGAGGATGGGGGTGGGGCTGAGGAGACCAGAGAGGCCCCAAGAGCTCTGGCCTTGCTTGCCGCGCCCTTCAGGGAAAGAGGGGGAGAGCGTGAGTGGTATGTGATCTCTTAACTGACCGCCCCCGGCACCCCCACAGCCTCCCCTACTCCCTCTCCCCCGCCCTTCAAGGTCCACAGGCCAAAGCTGCTCGGCAAACCCCGGGGCCTCTAGCCAAAGACCCTCAGTACCAGCGCTCCAGCACTGACCGGATTAGAGCTGGCGCGCGCACTGGCAATCGCTTGGAGCCTTGGGTCTTTGTTGGCTGGTGGGCGTAGGTGTCGCTGACCTTGCCTGCCTTGGGGGGCGCTTGAATTGATGAAGTAGATTGTCGGGAGGGGGACACTGGGCTGGGAATCTGTCATCCTAGACTTGGTTGTGTATAGCTTTGCGAGCGATACTCACTCTCCGTGGTCTAGGTTTTTCAGGGGACACTCTGGCAGGAATTATGGTGGGTTCGGTGTTCAGCACACTTTTTCCTGAGCGAGGGTAAAGGTATGCCCAAAGCTTTCAAGGCCGAGTCTATTGGGCCTCCATTAGAACTCACGGGCCTTTGAAGTTGCATAGCTCGGCATGTTCCGCATTCCTAGAAGGGTGGTGACTTTAGAGCACGTGCCCAGGTTACCCAATACCCTCCCCCACCGCAATTGCCTATTCATGGCCCCCTGTCTCTCCAGCGTCCGAAAACTCGACACATTCCCCTCCGAGAACTTTTTTGCCTTCTCCTCCCATTTCCCGACCCATCAGCCCCATTTCATCCAAGCACCAACCAGCCTGACGACAAGCAAGCCAAGGAGTCATTGTTTAGGCTGCCCGCAGCAGCTGCCCTAGGAGTCAGGCCAAGCTGGTAGGTACTCATCCGCTAAACACCCCCTCCCCCATCCCTTCTTTTACACCCGCCAACTTATAAGCGCTCCCCCCTCACTCTTCATTTTGCCCGCAACAGCTGCCCAAGGCTTCTGCGGCAATTTAAGCCGAGGGGGCTCAAAGCGACACCTAATCCTCGCGACGCCTTGTTCCGGAGCTTTTTTCAGCCGTGGACATTTAGCCTCTGCTTGAGGGATGGCGTGTCAGTCCAGGTAAAGAGAAGTTGAAAGTGGGAGGTCTTTGAGGGCAGGAAGAGAATGCGAGAGACAGGGACTGAGGCCGGTGGGGTGGCTGGCTTCTGGAAGCGTATTCGGAGTCGATCCAAGAGCCCGGCGCCCAGCAAGCATATTACGCCCACGTATGTCATGATTTCACTGACCTGGGATGCATGAAAGTAAGACAGACTGGTGGGGAATTGTAGGAGAATCGGGCGGAAAGGTTCGAAAGAGACGCCGTCGCCCAGGACCCCGTCTAAGTCCCGCATACGACAGTGGTTCTCGCACAAGGTCAACAGCAAGGAGAATGGTTAATGATTTTTTATTCAAAAATATTATGGAGCTTTTTCAATCCAGTTTCAATTCAGAGAAGAGCTTCAAAAATAACTCATTTCCTTAGATTATTATCCCTAGATTAAAAGCATGAGAAGAATCAACAATGCTTGTAAAGCAGTGAAACCGACAAGAGTTGGGCTCAAGGATATAGGCTAGTGTGTTGAATAAAGTCTAGCAAAGGGGGCAGTATAGATTGGTCTGAGCCAGCTGAGAAGAGAGGCCTCCACTTAGGGAGGAAACGAGATGCTTCCTTTTGGCTTGCTGCCCCAACTTCTCCACGAAGCCTTGTCAATACTTCCCACTCTTTCTCCCTCCAAGCTCCCTCCCTCCCCGAGTCTACAGAGGCAGTGGCCGAGACGCGTGGCTTCCTTTTTCTGCACATTTGGGATGTGTCCCTTTTTTCCTGCAAACACACCCACCCACTTGGAGGCTTCGCAGTGTAAACAGAAGGCCTCTCTGTCAGATGCGAAACAGTGATTGTCCTCCCCTAGAAAACCTTCTCGTAAAAAATCCAACAATCTGTTGCATTCTTGCCCAGATCCCCAAGCCACTTCATAAGCCCAATTTCCATCTTCCAGAAGGACCAGTGGCCGCAGCTCCGTTCCCAGAAGCGCTGGGCGACTTGCGAACGCAGAGCCAACGGAGTGCCCTCAGTGAACAAGATCTTGTGTCCAAGACCCTGTCGGCCCAGATTTCGGAAGTGGACCCTTCGCAAGCCGTTAGAGTACCTCCTCTTGATGCAATGGAGTGTGAGAATCGATTGGATGATAGGCAAAGGCGGTGGCCTCATCGATGCTGTCGAGTACCTATAGCCAGAGTCAGGACTGCATCTTGGAGGCCAAGCCTCGCCAGCCGCCTTCCTACATCCGCATCTCCTGCGCTCTTAATGGCTATAGGAGCACCCGTCTCCCATCACTCCGCCCTCAGGGTATGATTTTCTTCTTTTCCAGCCGGCATCGGCTTTTTACGCAAAAATGCTGAACCTGTTTAAATTTTTCTTGCAAAGATCCAGACAACTTGTCAACTTTTGAAAGCCCTCATTGGCTGTAAATGAATGACAATGCTCAGTAACCATTTCGACACTTTTTTTACCTTTATCGCTCACTAGTTCAACAATACAAAATTCCCCAAAATTCCCTGTCCTCGACTCCCAGTCAAAAATTGAAACCTCTGCAGATTTGGCGGACTCCAGCCGCCTGCCGCCCAGCCTGGTGGAGCGACGGCTGGAGAAGTTCAGTCGGGCTGAGACCTCCAGCTCCTCCACAGGGCCTACGGAGCCTCTGCCCTCCGGCCCCTCCGTCAAGCAACGCGCCGCCAGCCTCCAGAGCCCCTCCAGCAGTGACACGCCACCTCGACCCCATCCCCGCCGACCTGCTCTCAGTCCCCCGCCCATTCCCAGCCCCGCTCGCAGCCAGCCCTCCGGTTCTATTTTCTTGCTATGCTAGACCGAAATGGGACAAGCGCGGAGCAACGGGAAATGCAATTGCTGAGGCTGATTATAGAGCAAATTCAGATGTTCTTTGATCCAATAGATGTTTTTTTTTAGATTATGGCCCCTCTCAAAGCCCAATCCCTCAATTTGTCTGTATGGAAGTGTTTGACAGGCTGTGCTGCAGAGGCAGAGACCACCAATGGGGACATGCTCAGCGAGGTTCTGGCTGCCGGAGAGGTACTGAGCAACGGGCACAACAGCTCCGAGACTCCTGTCACTCCTTCAGCTTTGGAAGCAAAGAAGAAACTTTGAATTTTGTTCAGGCGGTGAATGGGGAGGTTCACGACGGGCACTGGCAGCGGCGCCGGGCGGACGCAGCCAGGGAGAAGCTGCAGGGCCTGGCGGCTGAGGCGGATGCCTATCTGCAGGCGGCAGACATTCCAGAGGATGGTAAGAGGGCAATCGTGCGTCGATCGTGCGACGATTTTAAGACAGTAGATTTCTACAGCTGAGAACTTGGTGCGTGTGGCCTACGGAAAGGCCAGCCTTCTCATGGGCAAGAAGTTCAGCAAGTTCTACGACCTGGTCGACCGCAATTTGGTATCACTTCCTCACATTATTTCCACAGGGAATATCCAACCTGGCGCTATATGGCATTTGAGCGAATAAGCTACCTGAGAACCATCAGAAGTGAGCATTATTGCTGACCGATATTATGGAGTCACTTTATGATTGCTTAGAAACATCAAATGTTTGAGTAGCCTGTGCTTGCAGAACCCGGTGGAAGGGGAGGCTCAGCCGACCCTGCTGGACGACCTGGAAGGCTACTGGTCCATCGTGGCCATGGAGATGGAGGACGTGGACGAGGCCTTTGCCACCGTTCACAAACTGAAAGTCCCCTCCTCCCCCTCCTCCCCTCAATCCCATTCACAGTCATGCTTGCAGGCGCTGAACTGGGACACCAGTCGTCTGCCGCCAGCCTCCACCGGCGCCTCCTCCTCCCCTTCTCCCAGGAGTCGGCCGCCTTCTTCAGGAAGGAGCCGAACGACAGCCTCCACGCCCTCCCCGAAGGCCGCCAGCGCCCGGAAAGGACGCCCACCCCCTGGACCACCTTCAGAGGCTCGCAAACGCCTGCTGCAGGTTGCCCGGAGAGTGTTTGCAGATTTTTGAACTATTGGGAGGGGATAAGTTTGGGTCGCGGTGAAAAAAGGTAGTTTGCGAATTTGGAGATTGTGGTAAATTTTGAGTGGATGAAATAAACAGACTGATGTAGAATGAGCACGAGGTTTTTGAGCTAGGAGAAAGGGGAGATAGTAAATTGCAAAATATAAAAACTAGCAGCATAATTAATTGATTTGCGAAATAAATTTAAAGGGCGGCAATGGAATTTTAGTTTTTGGCTCTCAAAATGCATCAATATTTTAGATATTTTTTATATTTTTCTGCTAAATTTTTTAAAAACGTATTTCTTGATAGATGAAAGCAGAGGGCCGGAGACGCATGGCGGAGCAAGGGGACGCAGACACAATCATTGCCTAGTCTTCCTTCATCATATTCACTTTTTTCGGACTTTTCTTTCGCAAACTAATGTTGGTGCAAATATTTGTTGAGAGGACATCTATATTTATAATATTAGACAAAGTGATTCGACCTATTTGGCGACCCCCTACTTTCCCTGTCTCCCATTTTTCCTTTGTGATTCCGCTTCCAGTCGTGCTAGATTCCTGCTCCACTGCTTCCCTTTCCAAGCCTTTCATCATTCAAATGCTTCCTGTTGCTGATATGCGGCCTCGGATAATTGGCTTTCAATGTCAACAATTGAACGCAAAAAGGCAACAAGGAAGGTGTGCTTGTGTATTCTGGGGGGTAGAAGCGATCAGGCGATGGAGGAGGCGTTGGAGGCGATTCGAGGCCAGAGGTCGGCGCACTCCTTGGCGACGGGGCCGGTGATGGCGGAGCCCTTCATCTCCCCCTTGTTGTTCACGATGACGCCCGCGTTGTCCTCGAAGTACAGGAAGGTCCCGTCCTTCCTCCGGTACGGCTTCCGCTGGCGGATCACCACCGCCGGCATCACTTCAATCTGGCGCTTATTTCTATCTTACCTGCTGATGTTTCGTAACAATACAGCTACCAGACGATTATGAAAAATTAATTAATCATGTGGGTGAAAGACGAGTAAAATACCTTAATAGATCTATTGGCTTTATCATCTGCTTCAGGAAGAGTATTCTCACCACAATGGATGGTCTGAGCCCAGTGACTCTTAGATCTTCATCATCAGCTAGTGATTGTTTAGCAGTCGTAATGAATGAATAAATGTTGAAGCCTAAGAGGAGTGAGTAGGAGGGGGGGGGGGACCTTTCTTGCGTAGCTCGGGCTTGCCCTTCTTGACGGAGGCGACGAACATGTCGCCCACGGCGGCCGCCGGCAGACGGTTCAGTCGGCCACGGATCCCGTGCACCGCGATCACGAACAGATTCTTCGCTCCTGCAAATCATCACTCTCTACTTTTGCCCGCTATTAGGATTTCATCAATTGGCGTTGTTGAGTTGGACTACAAAGCAACTGTCCAAAACTTTTGGCCTTCTTCATGCCATTGGTTGGCCTGCCCTTGCTGAGTTCTAATGGATAGAAATTGTGAAATGTCAAATGCAAGGCTGGCTTACGCTAAAGAAAAGGCTATCTTGAGTCCATGCATAATCTATCTAATTCCTCGGAAAATCCGTCAAGTTTGCCATTCGCTTTTTACCTCAGACCAAATCTCATCCACCCTTCAATTTGACGCAGCAGAGGCTAACGGAAACTAAAAGCGAGAATGAAGGAACCGGTGTTGTCGGCGCAGTTCATGACGGCGCCCACGGGCAGACCCAGGGAAATGCGGAACTTGGATCCCCCGCTGCCACCGCGACCGCGCTTCGACATCCTTTCTTTCTATCTTTCACTTCTCTTCTCTGCTAACCTGCCCGATTGCGTCTTCCAACCCTGGCTCTCAGCCTGGACCATTCCACGATTACCACCGTACTCCACCACCTCAGCATCATAGCGTCCCTCTTGAGACCCAAGCTGGGGCGCCTCTTTGAGGGAGGGGAATGCGGAAGCCTATGTATATCTAGTGGAACAAGCGAGGGGCACTGAGATTATTCTGCGCAGTTCCAGCTGGCTGGCTTCTGGCAAATAACCACACTTATAATGCTGCCCCATTCTCCCTCCACTAGTGAGCGGTTTTTTGACGTCTGACACAGGCTGATGGATGCGCATTCAGCGCATAGCTCGGACATCTTTCTTTCCCTGGCCACAGAACGAGCTTTTTCCTGTTGTTGGGATTTTTATGGGCTGCATTTGTGCCAGCCCCATTTGTTTACTCGCAAAACAAAACGGCCAAAGCCGCAGCCTTTTTTATGCCACAACCGTAAAACTTGGGCGGTAAATAGGCTGGGCCAAAAAATACTGCTGCTCACAGCTTGAGCTTATTAGCAGCTTTTCCAAAGGCCGTCCTTTCCGCTGTCAACTTCTGCCATCCAGAGATGGCCTCAGGACAGCCCATCAAATGAGATCCTAACGGCGTTACCCTCCGGCCTTTTTCTCCCCCACAAGGCCTCCCCAATTGCCTGCTGTCAACAGCGCTAGCATCCGCAATTTGCCAGAGTGAGGCCTGTGCGAGGACAGGCTGGGGGCGGGTGAAGAGGGGACCCTGTTGCAAAAACCCCGTGCCGCCAGGATTTATCGATCTGTCCCCCTCCCCCTCCCATCCTCACCCCTCACACTCCCTCCACCCGGGGAGGAAAAGCCTATCTCTCTTCCGCCTAGGCCGCGGGACATGCGCACACACACTCTCTGAAGCGCGTCTCGCCCCCTTTTTCCACTCCCTCCCCCCACGCCCCCTCCCCACTACTTCGATAGGCCCAGGACGCGTGCCCTTCTCCAACGGCCACTTAGAGAAGGCATCGGGGAGAAAGGGACCTTCTCCCTTTCCCTCCAAGATCCGTCTGGGCTCGATTTCACGCCCAGCTGCTTGGGAGCTTTCTGAGGCTAGGTTGCCTGGCGATATGAGGGCGCCCCATCTCCGAGGCTGGTCAGGGCCAGGGAAATGCGATTGGGAGTCCCTGCGAGCATCGAGGGAGGAAGGGTGCAAAAAGTTGTTATTCCAAGAGGGACACGGATGCGGGCTGGCTCTGGCCATGTGCTGATTATCCGCTCCGCATCCTCCAATCCCCTTTCCACAGGCTTCTCTCTCTCTCTTGGAGCAATCTGTCAGCGCATTTATTCGCTTCAATGGAGCTAGAGGCTCTAGCCTGCCTTAGTTGGCTGCAAATGCAGCGGTTTGCATGTGCATTTGCTGTCCCAGCCCACTTCTGTACCGAGTTAGGCACTTTGTGTGGCCGCTAGGCTTAGGCAGTAGGCCTGTCGTTGAAAAATCAAATGGGTGAAACCGGTCGAATCGAAAAACGGCGTCAGAATAGATACAAACTTTGGGGATTGATTTGTTTCTGGGAATGTAAGAAAGGTAATCTTTGCAAGCCGAATGTAGGAAAAGTAATCTTTTTAGCTTTGCGGGTGCAAATCCACGTTAATGAATGGGCGGCCTGTTGATCAAAGGCGTTAGCAAGGCTAATCCTGTTCTTTAAACTGATCTAGATGAAGACATTTTTTTACCGATCCATGTTGCAATGACGCTGGCACTGTAACCTATCAATGATATGGAGCGCATTTATTTTGACTCATAAGCTTTAGATTAGATCATTTTAGCTAGACACTATATAGCTCAAATCGTAGAACAAGAAGACTATGAATGATTTATGCAAACTCCTTCTTCACACATCCTCAAATACTAGGTAATTTGAGCAGCCCTTTTTGCCTCCCCTTTGTCTGTCTGGGCGGAAGAAAATCTCCTCTTGAGAGGCAGCCAAAATGCCTCATCAGGTTCCAATGACGCCATTCCGGGCTCCCTTTTCTCAGCCTACCCCCCTTGGACCATCCGTCAGCTGCTCCACCAGCCTACGTCAAACCCGTCCCCCCGCCTCCTTTGCCACCACCCTTCAGCCCCCCACCACTCCTCACGCACCCTTCACACCCTGCGACACACGCGGCGCCTCCCCCCAAAAAACGGACGCCCCAAAAAGCCCCCCTCCTTGCACGGGGCCACCTGACACCCTGTCGCTGCCGCACCCGGGCAGACTACTATCGCTCCGGCACTTCCCTGCCCAGCTTATGATGAAATATGCCTCCAGAAACTGAGCCATCGCCCAAGATTGATCAGCCCCAGTCCTGCGGGGGATCTAGCTGGAATTCATTTGGCTTGATGTATGGGGAGTGTTTTTGAGGCCATCCTCTGGTGGCTGAAAGGGGATGGAAGGTTTTGATGGGAGCGCAGGGGAATGGGCGGGCCGGGAATGTCAGTGAGAAGCGTGGCCCTTTTCCTCCCTCCTCAGGCTGCAGGTGGTGGAGACTGGCAGTGGGGAATTTCATTTGCCGGTTTTTTGCCCCCGCCCCCCACGCTTGCAAGGAAGTGGCAATATTCACATGGGTGCCTCCGCTTTTTCCCTCTCGGCGAACTTCATGCATTATTCTGGCGAAAAAGCCTCTTTCTCTTTCTAGACCCATTGGCTCGTGTTAGCGTTCGCAGCATAGCCTATTACTGCTCAGTCATGCCCATCAAATATAGGCGCATTCTTTCACTGCCCTGCATCATAGCAGTAATTGATCCATCCATCCATGTCGATTCAGGCCTAGAATTTCCGCTATTGCTTATTTTGCAAAATGACTATAATCTAAAACAATAATTTTACCCTAGGAAATATAGGCCCTAGTGGAGAGAGGAAATGATGGAGCACTAAGAGGGAGGGAGAGCGCGAGGGAATGAAGGTTTGAGTGACGCGAGGGGTGGGCGAGAGGGACGTGGAAGTGACAGAGGCACTCTGCCGCTAAGAGAAAAGCCGCTGAGTTCCAGGGGGCAGCCAGCAGCACATTCTCATGGCCTGAGCTGTGGACTGGTGTGTAGCAACGGGTGCGCCATGCTCATCAAGGAGTATCGCATCCTCCTCCCGCTCACCGTGGACGAGTATCGCATAGCGCAGCTGTACATGATTCAGGTTCTTTCTTTTCTTTCTTTATTCCCACGGAAAAAGACCCTTAGAAAGCGTTCTGAATTAGTGGAAATGGGGGAAAGTGGTGCAGAATGGTGGTCCTGCAGTGGCAGTTATCTGAGTTGGAAATTGATGATTTGAAATTTGTCTGCGTTTTTGGTTTGGGAGTAATGCAGTAGGAGATGTAGCTGCTTTTCAGGTGATGAAGGGATTGTTGGATAGGAAGGGGTGTAGAATGAACTGTTGTATTGACACAGGTGTGCGGTGGTGGGGCTGTTAACTTGCAAGGCATGTGTGCTATTTTTGCGCGGCCGCAGGCCGCCTGCCGCGGAGGGCAGGGCAGTCAGAGCTCCGGAGGCCGGAGGGCATGGGTGCGGAGGCCCCGGAGCGTAGCCTGGCATGCGAAGCATGCTAGGCGAAGCGTAGGGGCCGTAGCACCCGTGCCCGGAGGCCGGAGGAGCTCTGGCGCCCTGCCCGAAGCGGCGGGCGGCCAAGGCCAGCTTAAGCAGTTACCCCATTTTTGCGTCCGTCTGTCCGCATATATATATATATATATGTGTGTGTGCCATGCCCGTACTCCGCGGTTTTTCAACGAAATTGGCTGATTTTTTGCATGAAGGTCCGCCTAGGCGGTGCCTCGGGACCATTTTTGGCGCTTGGCGTAATTTTTGATTTTCGCCCAAAACTCAATTTTTTGATGTTTCAAAATACGAAAAATCCTAAATCACTGGTTTTTTAATGGAATTAGCTGATTTTTGGCAGATACGTCTGTCTAAGTAACATTTCGAAGCTGGCAAAAGGAATTTTTGAAATATTTATTATTTCTTGATTTATAGTCAAAAAACCAAAATCTTGATGTTTCAAAAATTTGAACATGCTTAAAACCATGGTTTTTCAATAAAATCAGTTGAGTTTTGGCATATACCCCTGTCGTGGTGATATCTTGAAGCTGTTATAAGGAATTTTGAAAATTTTTATTATTTCTTGATTTTTAATCAATAACCTAAAATTTTGATGTTTCAAAAATTTAAATATTCATAAATTCATGGTTTTTCAATGAAATCTGCTGAATTGTGGCATGTAGGTTCATCTGGGTGGTATCCTGAAGTAAGGGCGCGCATCTCTTGGCAACAGCCGAGAATACCTTGTTGTGCAAGTCAGTGTTTATGTGCCGTGGTGAATGAAATCGTCTTGCAACCAATTAAGCAAATTTGAAAATGGAAAGCTTTGTATTAAAACCCTAACAATGAAGAACAGATGAAGCATTGAATAGCTAACATAGAAAAATCCAAGCAGTTTTCCGATCGTAATTAATTTGGGTGATCAAACCTGTTCACCACTTTGGTTTTTGAAACAAAGGCAAATGAGGTGTGAGAAAAGAGGTTGTGATTTCAGAAGAAGAGTCGAGTGGACACCTCGGGCGCTGGCTCGGGGGTGGAGATAATCAAGAATGAGCCCTACGTGGAAGGCCCGGGAGGCTCCGGCCAGTACACCTACAAAATCTTCCACATCGGCTCCCACCTTCCCGCTTGGTTCAGAGCCATCCTACCCGCCACTGCTCTTCAGGCTAGACTTCTCACTTCTTGCTTGCTTTCTTAAAATGCTATTTTCTTTTCATATTTCCTAGTCCCCCAGAATCGCAGAAAATGAATTTTCAAGATTGATAGAAAATTTTGGTCCAGAATGTCATCTATCAATGTAGGTGGAGGAAGAGGCCTGGAATGCCTATCCCTACACGCGCACCAAATACACCTGCCCATTCATTCCAAGGTTCAATTCCGTATCTGGCTGCTTTAAGGGTGCCCCAGGATAGGATGGAGGGTGCAGGTTTTCGCTGGACGTAGAGACACGCTACTACAACGACCCGGGCAACCAGAAAAATGTCTTCAACCTTCGCAAGGCCGAAATCAACCAGCGCATCGTGGGTTAGCCCCTCCATCATTTGCCCTGCAGTCCAGACAACATGACATAATTGACAAAACTTGCTCAGATGTGATGGATATCGTGAACGATCCCATCAGCTTCATGGACTACCTAGCCGAGGAAGATCCCAAACTCTTCGTCTCCAAGAAGACTGGTACCACCCAGTTCAGTAAATTGCAGTGTAGATTTAATTCACCTATGACAATAATTTGTTTATGACTTTGAACTCGGGGCAATCGAATTTTGGGGAGAAATGAGATTCACTTTAGGCTTGCCGATGGTACCAGATATATATTTATCTACGATGACTGTCTGTCTAACTAAAATGATCCAATCAATAATTTCCCCAACGCAACTCATCCACACAGGTCGCGGCCCACTGGGCACGGACTGGGCCAAGGAGTATGCGGAGGGCGGGCGGCCGATGATGTGCGCCTACAAGCTGTGCAAGGTGGAGTTCAAGTACTGGGGCATGCAGACGCGCATCGAGAAGTTCATCCACGACGTCGGTTGGACTCTGCTTCTTTTCTCGGACGAGGCTTGGATGAGGCATTGCTGCTGCAGCTCTACGGAAAACGATGCTTCGAGCGCATCGACAAGCCTGGGCCTGGCAGGATGAGTGGCACGGATTGACATTGGCCGACATTCGCGCTCTCGAAGTGGAGGCCCAGAAACACCTCTCCAAAGTGGTCAGTGCCTCCTGGCTTTTGAAAGGATGCATGGCAGTGTGTCTGAGCCCGTAATTCTGTATTTCCACAACTTTATTTTATAAAATTTATAAAATTATATAAATAGATTTTGTAAAATTGGGCCGAGTTTGATTTATTCTATTCCATAAGAATCCTCCCAAGTAGATGCATGGATGCATAGTTGATGGGTGATTTGCGAAGAGTTTTGAAAGCCTTTTTTGGGTTGCAAAGAGCTGTACGTCCTTCAGCTTCTAGCGTCTACATTATTCATAGAGCAAGGAAAAACGAAGAAAAGAACGAGTGTTTTGGCTAAGTGCTGAGAAAAGGTTTGAGTGCTTGTTTTCCCTGAAAAAAGGATGTCTCGTTTGATAATGTGAGAACCTTTTTAATTCTAAAGGAGGTTGAAAGCATCGCTAACCAGCCGCATGATTGTTAGGTGAACCGAAGGGTTTTAGGTAAATTTTTATGGGTCTCTTCAACCTTTTCCTTAGCTCGGGAAGACATAACCAACGTAACGGCAATCCATGCCAATTCAGTGCAATGCAATCTTGAAAAAAATATATTTTTCAGCATCACTATTTCCATTCAATTCCATCATGCAATCAGTTTCTACTGACGTGATAACAACACATTCGCAAATGAGGTACAGCATTCGCCACTAGGCCGTTGCTAGGCCTTTACGAGCCCGGCACTAATTCTCTGAAGGGCAATTTGCTCTAGCCGTCCCTTTTTTGCATCTATCAGCAGGGCTCTTCTTTGACGCCATCCAATTAGGTGAATAGGAAGCCTAGGCAAGTAGCCAAGACTCGAAGGAGCAAAGGCGGATGATTGCAGATGGCAGAAGCCATGCGCGAGACCGAGGCTACCGGTCAGCCTGATGAAGTTGCCAACAAGGAGAACGTGGCACCTGACGACCAGTTGCCCGTGGTTTGCAAATCATTTTAAGTTCCGCTCAACTTGCTCGAGCTCCGTCCATTTTGTGTGTTCGGTTTCGCGGTGAGCATAAAAAAGCCGTAAAGGAGTACAAAGCTAGGGGGCTGAGAGCGCATTCCAAGGCTGAAGATGTACTGCTATAGGTGCGCATAGGCGACGAAGCCCCTTCGCCACCTAGCCTAGTTAACTCCAACTCCTCCTCCAACAGCCGCCTCTACCAGCACAGATACTCTACCGGCAGAAATTCGCCTCAAGGTTTTCCAGGAACGCCTTTCTCCTTTGCCCTCCTTTAGCTGGGGTTTGATTTGAGGGTCGATGCGGTCGAGATCGTCGTCTACAGCACCGCCACCGCCGAGGGGTGAAATGCTGGAGCTGATCAGGAGCGACACGGACTCAGACTCCGAGGGCGCCGAGTACTTCGACGCCAACGAGGACTGGGACGATGAGCACCCGCCTCATCGCACCCAGCTGGTGAGCTTCTTCTCCTCCCCTCCTTTCGAATTTTCGCAGTCTTTGTCGCTTTTTTCTTCTGATTTTTTTCATAATTCATCCTCGTTTTGGATGCAAAATCTCCCATTTCAACAAAAACCGTGAAAAAATTTGAAATGAAAACACCGGAGCAAATTACTGTGACGTAAAAACCTGAAAGTGTGGAAAGTGAAGCTTCAGCTAAGAGCCAGGGCATTCCAGGACCTGTGGGGCCCGGAGAAGGTTCCCCTCCCCGCCTCACTGTCCCATCTAGCTCTCTCTCAGTTTTCGCAACCGCCTTGCGCCAAGAAGACCACCATAGTCAATCGAAATGCTCGCTGGAACGAGCCTGTGTCTGACTGTTGTCCCTAGCACCGCAACTTGGACATCCTCGAGCTTGGCCTACAGAGGGTAGAGGACTGAGTTGCAGGTGCGCTGGAGCTCACAGGAGATGGAGCCCTGTGGAGAGGGCGGGGTCTACCTGGAGGTGGCCGGTGGGGCGGCGGAACGAAGTGCGAGTGCCTTGGCTGGCTGCTCTCCAGAGGGAACCCGTGTAGGGCTTCTGCTGCTCGTCTTCCATGCCGGATCTGTGCTGGATACCGCCGGGCCCTCTTCAGGTAGGGATAGAATTATTTACACTTTTAATTTAGCTTTGGGGTATTATTCAAAGAGTTCGCTGGTTTTTAAAATGAGTTTTAAAATGGTTAATTAAAATGTTAAAACACTTTAGGTGTTGTTGGTTTAGAGATTGTATCAATATTGCAATCGCGGACAGTCTTTGAAACATCCTTTTGATTCACAGCATCATACACAGATAATTTCATAGTTTTAGAAATGTCAGCAAAATTCCCGAAATGTCTTGCAAAATTACAGATTTAGATTTGCTACTAAAAGGAGCCAATCTTTGAAACATCCGACTGATCACATTTATGGTAACAACTCAGTTCCAGGGCTTGTTTACTTGCAAACCTTAAAAATCGATGAAAAATGTGCAAGCAATTGGCACTCAAAATCAGCAGGCTCAGCGACGACGAGCCAGGAGAACCTGCCGAATGTCCAGATGACCACCACCGGGAGCACCAAGAGCGGCGACCTTCAGACTTTCCGGTCCAGGCTCCTTCCAGGCTCTGTTGGTGAAAGAGGAAGTGTTGGGGTGCAGCGGGACGGTGGAGAGTGTGATGGGCTCCTACTACCCGCAGCTGCAGGAGCGGGTGGCGGTGCGCGGCGTGGCCTGCCCCTGCTTCACCGCCGACACCCTGGCCCTCCTCTCCAGCCTCAGTCCCTACGGCACCGGTCCCTCTTAATTTCCCTACTTTGCTTTATGTCAAACATCGCTTCAAGATCAAGAACACCTTTTTTCAAGCAAAACTCTTGCCTTCGAGAATACAAACTAGCAAAACTTTTTTATGCTAAATTTTTCCAAATATTTTCACGGTTTTTGAATTTAGTTTTTTCAACTTAGATTCCTTCAATCAAACTCATTTTGGCTAAATTTTTCCAAAATTTAGCCAAAATGGGCTAAATTTAAAGAAACCAAGCTCAGACTGTTTTTAAACTGATTTTTTACAGCTTGGTATCTTTCAAATGAATAGCATGAGAATGAATTGAGGCGACGGAGAGGCGGGTGTAGCTCAGCCGGCCCTGGTCCCTTTGCTGGCCACTCAGACTCCTCATTACGACGAGGTCCTTTCTCAGGCTGTGGCCCGCGCCAACGAGGTACCCCCTGCCCCATCCGCCTAAATTCATAGTCCTCCAATGGCCCCTCCTTAGGTGTACAAGGAGTTCCTGGCCTCCGAGGAAGGCCTGGGCTTCGCTGGCGACATCTACATCATCGGCGACGCCATGGGCGGCATCCTTGCCTTCGACGCCGTCCTCCGCGAGGGCAACGCTCTCAGCCGACACCCTAGCCAGGTACCTCCAACAGCCTCTGCCTAAGCCTGCTTCTGACAGCTGCAGCACTCCTCTTAGAGCTAGACTTCGAAGAGCTAGGCTCAGCTCGGCTTTTTCAGCTGAAAGGCCTCCTCCGTCTTCTCAGGCACCAGGTAAGGCGGCCTGTGGAAGGGCACGGCGCTCTCTTGGGTGCTTTTGCTGTAGCCAGCCTGTTTTGCCCCTCCCAGACCCCCGAAGACACACCCCAGATAGCCAGGTTGCTCCTTCGCAGTCTTTGGACTCTCTTTTGCGCCCTCTCTCTCCCTGCTTTGGTGCCCGCTCCACAGTCCGGACTCTTTCCAAGGCTGCCTGAACTGTATAGGCGGATAGGAAGGGCTGGATTGGCAGGTGTCCGGGGTGACGGACGCCACGGATGTGTCGGCGGTGATCCCGGAGGACGAGGAGCTGATGGCCAGCGAAGGCAACGAAGGGGACAACTCCGTCTTCGCCTCCCCCGCCTCCACCTCCGCTCACCACTTCAACGGCACCCCGTCCAGGTATTCAATCCCTAGATTATCTTTATCCTTCAAAAAGCCAATTTTTAAAATCTATACCCCATAACTGACCCATAAGTCCATTAGTCCAAATTGATTTATTGAGCAATTTTTGGTGAAATAAAAATCAATCCATCAAGAATAAGATTGTTTGAAGGGCACGCCCCAGCAGAGAAGAGGAGCGTGGAAAACAGTCGCATTCTCAGCCCCCAGGTTTGCGTGGCATTTTTCTTCTTCGATAGCGTCTTTACAATTCGAATTATTCTTTATGCCTTCTCTTTGAGCCGTATTCACACTACACCCGTGCGGTGCCAGTGGTAAAGCACTTGCCTTTAGAGGGGCCTAACATGTTTCTGCACTAGGAATAGAGCAGTCGAAAAAACTAAATATGTGCACTTTATGATAAATTATGTGTAAAATATATGTTTACTATAAATTGCTAAGAAAATTGTTTGCTTTGATGTTTGAGTGTTGTATGTCATTGTTTAGGCTAAGGGTGGATTCGATGATTTAGATTTATGTTAATTTAGCTACTTTTGAATGAATAAAGCTCACCTGTTGTGTTAAATATTGATGGTTTAGAAGGGAGCTTCATAATTTCAAAATGGTTGATACAAACTCCAAAAACTTTCATCTTTCAAAGACTTGTTTTGATTGTGCAAAAATATAGGCCTACCTCTTCATTCTTCTCGCTTCTTTTTCGGCAAACTGGCTGCTCTTCTGCCTAGCAACTTTAACCTAATTCATGCATTCCTATTCTTCCATTCACAGTTTATCCCTAGCAGTACCCTATCCATAAATTTCTCCTCAAAACATCGTGCCACATTTTCACCAACCATTTTTTTCGGAACTCATAATATTCCCCACCCAAAAGCATTCACGGCCAAAAGAGCAGCCAGCCAGCACCCTATCCCTGCCTGCCTCCACCTTTGCACCTTTCCCAGACCCCAGGCAAGGCCCCGACCGCTCCCCAACCTCTCCTTTTCCAGAAGAGCCTCCCACTCCGCTCTCCCCACTGGCAATCCGCCTCCAGCAGCGTCTCGCTCCTTCCCACCCACCGGCAGGACGCATCGCCAGTCTCCCCGCGGTGGCCTCCAGCCCTGGCCACCTGACCCCAAGCGCCGCCTCCACCCCCGCCACTCCCAAAGGCGGCAGTCTGCGTCGACGTGCTCGGGCCTCCCCCCGGCCCCGAGCGGTGTCTGAGGAGCTGGCCTGGGATGATCCGCCGTCGCCCATACCCGTCCATCTGCTCTCCTCCGGTTAGCAGCCTATTGGCGGCCTGCTTCACCTTATGCGCCCACCCTGCTCTTCAGTTGGCCTGTGGACTGTCATTCAGTTGCGAATGCCCCTGCCCTAATATAGCCCGGATGAGAACCCTATGGCTGACCCCTGTCTGATCCTAGCCCTGTCGCTTCTCTTGTCCCGCTCCTCTGTTGAGCGAGTGGCTTCTCTGGCTGTAGAGAGAGGCGAGTCTGACGTGGAAGCATGCGGGGCTGTGGCCTGTAGCCTGCCTGTCCGGCTGTCCATATATGCCTTGTTGGGCGTTAGAAGCCAGTCCCTAAGGCCTAAGACATCTTGGAGCGAAACCCCATAGCCACTGTCTTGGGCTAGCTGAACCAATTTAGGCAACCTATTCAGACCAATCGGCTTCACTTTAATTGACCACTAACAAACTAATAACATGGCTATGCTGGACTGTTCTATGAGATTCGCCAAAGGCAACAAATACTACAGGGAAAGACTGTGCTTGAGTTTTGCAGTCCACTACTAACGCTAGCAGGAGTTTTGGGCTAGAGGCTCGGCATAATTTTTGATGATATTGGAGTACTGGGAGGCCGTAGGCGATTGTAGGGAGCGCTCGCTGGCGCAGTGAGAAGCTGGTCTTTCGGCCTTCGGACCTGTTCCTCTTCGGCACTCCACTGGGGCTGATTCTCTCCGAGCGGAAACTTCGCGGTGAAGCCACTCCACCGCCTCCCCCGCATCAGCTCAACCTTTACAATCTCTACTACGCTCAGGATCCCTGCTGTGCAAGGTGCACTTTTGATGCACTGGAACTCTGCTTTGTACACTTATTGATGAATGACGTAAGATTTGAATTTGAGACAATTTGAGCGAAAAATAAAGTTGAACAGTCATACCTCTCTCATAATAGCACCTAGGATTCACAATTGACGTTTGCTCCATCGATTGAGGTTCTAGAATTTGATGGGTATGATGCATCTTGGCATTTTCTTCTAATATATGATTACAATAAATATTTTTTGCTCATGAAAAATATGATCAGAATGATGTTCATCGACTCAATGTCGCCTGTTTGCAGACTAGAACCGCTGCTGTGCCCCGGCTTCGCGGGCGTGGAGCCCGTCAACGTGCCCCGCTTCAGTCGCTTCCCCCTCGGCTGCAACCAGTCCATCCACATCTACGAATGCCTCCAACGCCATGCCGTAAGCCCTACCCCACCCCTTTCCACCTCCCCAACTCTCCCACCTCTCCCAGGAGATGCTGCTGGCCCACCAGAACGAGCTGCGCAGTCGTCAGGACTCCCTGGGCATGCGCCAGCGCAAGCTCTCCAACCACTCCAACACCTCAGAGTCGGAGCAGGCTGGTTCTCTGGGCACCCTCCAGGTACAGTCTGATTGAGCTCTTTTTCTGCCTGTTCTGGAGACAGGGGGTGCCCATTGACAGTCCCTGCTGAGCCACTGGTGGGGCCTGAAACGCATCGACTACGCCCTCTACTGCCCCGACGGCCTCGCCAACTTCCCGCCCATCTCCCTCCCCAACCTCCTCCATGCCTCCTTCTGGGAGAGCTCCGATGTGGCTGCTTTTCTACTCCGCCAGTACCTCTCTGGCAATGAGCCGCCGTAGCTACCTTCTTCCCCTCCCTAAGCCCCTCTGAGCCCTAACCCCTTCCAACCCAGGGTCTGGGAGGCCAACAACCCAGCCAGCACCAGCGCCTGGGTCCCGCCCCACCCCACCGAGAAGTGGAACCGCAAGCGGACCTCCTTCAAGGTCTCTTCCCCTCTTTTCATGAGGCAATCTTCCTGAGGAGGCTAAAAGATGAGGATGATTTGAGATCAAGAACTCCTCGGCCAACCACCGCGGCAACGACATCATCTGCGCAGAGGCTGAGCGACAGCGACTGGCCGCTCGCTTCATGTACGGGCCCCTGGACGTTGTCGCACTCACCGGAGAGGCCGTCGACGTCTACGTCTGTGAAGAGGCTGAGGGCAGGTAACCCATCCATCACCCACCCTCACCCACGCCCACCCTCCTCCTGCAGCTGCTGACCTGCTACCTTCTCAGGCTGCAGTTTCATAATTCCATGGCTATCACTAAAGAGCTGATTCTTTTGATCATTAGCCGGTTTACCAATGAATATCTAGCAAAGAAAGAAAGAAAGATAATCGAATGATAAACACGAAAGTGGACTGTTCCCAGATGGCAGCACCTGGGGGAGGACCGGACGGACAGCCACGGGAGGATCGCATTCACCATCCCAAAAGAGAAACACCTGCCGCTCGGCCTGCATCCCATCAAGGTGCGCTGTGGCCTTTGGACGGGCTGGCAGTGGAGGAGAGATAGGGCTGCAGATGGTGGTGCGGGGGGATCACACCTACCTGGACATGTTCCTGGCCGTGGTGCCGCCGCAGACGGAGTGCGTCGTCTTCTCCATCGACGGCTCCTTCTCCGCCTCCGTCTCTGTATCTGGCAAGGATCCTAAGGTCTCTCTACCCTACTCACCTTCTCCATGTTTCACCTACCTTAATAACTAAGTACCTAGCTCCTACTTTTTCGATCAAGCAAGTGGTAAAGCAAGTACCTTTCTCCTGTATATTGAAATGAAGGAGAATCATTATTTTGGATATGTAACTGGCCGTAAAATACGTGAGACCTCCTGCCATCCAAGATGTTCCAAGTGGGGCGTGACTCAAACAGGGACTCACTCTCCGCATGTTTCATCTATCTGATAAAGTGCCCCTAATTCTACGATGGAACTGATTCGTACCTCATCGTGTAGATTGAAATTGAACTTAAGGAAAATATCTAATTGGCTGTAAAATACGTGCGATATCCTGAAATCGTGGTCGTTGAAAGGTGCGAGCGGGCGCAGTGGACGTAGTGCGTCTGTGGCAGGACCTGGGCTACCTCATCCTCTACATCACCGCCCGCCCCGACATCCAGCAGCGTCGTGTCATTGCCTGGCTGGCACAGCACAACTTCCCCCACGGCCTCCTCTACTTCTCCGACAAAATCACCACCGACCCTCTCAGGTTCCATTTCTTTTTTGCACCCCAATCTTTTGAGGGTCCTTTTTCTGTTGGTTGTGTTTGTACCATTAGACTGCTGCTTCTACTAGCCCTTGCAAGATTGCTTTGGTGGCTGTAGGCTGTATTGTCCCAGCTGCTGCAGGTAAACCTAGCTGGCTGTCTTCAGCCCTACTGTAGCCCAGAGCCCATCCTCTGTCTACATCATTTTCAGTGTTTTTTGGGGTTTTTATGCAGAAATTCTTTCTACCAGCTGGCCAGACATATCAGTCAGAGACCAGAATTAGACTCACCATACGTCTACCATTCAGACAGGTGCCGAAATAGTTTTTTCTGAAAAACAATTGGGTGGTATGCTCTGCCATAATCTAGGCAATTGTGTGCAGGCAAAAGACGTCGTACCTGACGCGACTGGTGAGCGAGTGTGGGATGGTCATTCAAGCTGCCTACGGATCCAACAAAGACATTGCCGTCTACTCTGCCGCCGGCGTCAAGCCCCAGTCCATCATTGTCGTCGGCAAATCCTCCCGCAAACATCAGGTACCAATCAGTCTATGTTCCCGCCATGGCGGAACGACCTAAAAACTGTATCCTAAGGGCTACGCAAAGTCAACAGGTTTAGCAACTGACTAATGTGTGTTAGTTTAAATATTTTATGCAACATCAGTGAGCTGAGTAGGAAGGCGGCTAGGACAAAAAAGGGAAATAAGGCAGAAGGATTAAGTAGCGAATTTTGGGAGAAAAGATACCATTTATGAACTGCCGATGGTACTGGATATTGGGCTGGCGCGAACGGAGCTTTAGCGCAGTGTCAGCGCCCAGCCCCTCTTTTCGACCCAGGTGTACGTTTTCAGGGTTATTGCTAGATCTTTATTTTGATAAGGCTCTTGCTCCTCACAGGAAGCTCCATTTGCTCTGATTCTTTTTTCATTGAAAAGAGCATCCTCTAATTGACCAAAACTCGCGAGAGATCGCCAGAAAGTTGCAGCAATCATTAGCAAATCACTCAAAACCATTTGTCCGAACTCCTTCTTCTTCTTCTTCTCCTTCTCCTTCTCCTTCTTCTCCGCATCTATTCAATGGACGATAGTAGGTATTCATTTCTTCCCCTTCCCCCCCTCCCCGGGTCCCTGTGCCTGATCTATTGTTTTTATTCATAAATCTTCAAGTGAACTCAGTAGCCATGTGCACCCGTGGTGTAGTGGTGTAAGCGATTGGTCAGATAAATGAAGCTAGTTGGGTTCGAATCCTACTTAGGAAATCTTTTTCATTTTTGTGTATTTAAAGTTAAGAAAACAACTGGTACCATCGGCAGGGCAAAAGTAAAGCCCTTTTCTCCAAAAGTAAAGCCCTTTTCAAAAATCGATTGTTCGGAGTATAAGTCAAGAAAATTTCTCAAAAATATGCTAGTTTGCCAATAAATTTGCATTATATTTTTCATTTTCGAATCTATTCTTTTCATTTTATTTTTTTAAAAAAGAATTTTTTATTTACTATTTTTTTATTTATCCAAAAAAATCTTAAGTAAATATATAACCAACAAAATAAAATTTGTATTTATACATTTTATTTTATATTAAAAGTGGAAGAAATATCTGGTACCATCGGCAGGCCAAATGTGGGTCTCTTTTCTCCAAAATTTGCAATTGCCTCGAGTAAAAAGTCAAGGAAATACAATTTTACTAATGGAATCTGCTGCGTCATGTGCATTTTGTTTTTGGGCGCGCATGGAAAGAGACACTAAACTGCGCGCCAAAAACAAAATGCAACTGTCCAAGCAGCAGATTCCATTAGTAAAATTGTATTTCCTTGACTTTTTGCTCGAGGCAATTGCAAATTTTGGAGAAAAGAGACCCACATTTGGCCTGCCGATGGTACCAGATATTGGGCTGGCGCGAGGGAGCAAAGCGAACCGTCAGCGCCCAGCCCCTCTTTTCGACCCAGGTGTACGTTTTAGGGGTTATTGCTAGATCTCAATTTTGATAAGGCTGCTGCTCTTCGCAGAAAGCTCCAATCGTGTTAATTTTTTCTGCAATGGAAAGAGCAACATCGAATTGACTATAGTTTATCTTTTGACTTTTGCATGAAACGGTTTTTTTTACCATGAAAAATGCAAAAAACCAAATGTCCGAACTCCTTCTTCTTCTTCTCCTACGCATCTATTCAATGGACGATAGTAGGTATTCATTTCTCTCCCCCCCCCCCCCGCCCCGGGTCACTGGGCTTCATCATGTATTTATTTATTGATAAATCTGAAGTTAAGCTAAGGGGATATATGCAGCAGTGGTGTAGTGGGGTACGCGATTGGACAGCTGAATGAACCTGGCAGGTTCGAATCCTTCCCAGGCATTCTTTTTTTTATTTTTGTTTGTTTAAAGTTGAGAAAACAACTGGTACCATCGGAAGGCCTAAAGTAAAGCTTTTTTCTCCCACAAATCGATTCTCCAGATTAGAAGCTAAGAAAATTTCTCAAAAATGTTTAAGTTTACCAGTAGATTTGCAATGTAATTTCCGATTTTGTTTCAAAATCGAATTTTAATCAAAAATTTTTTGTTATAATTTAAAAAAAGATTTTTTTGTTTATTATTTATTTATTATCTAATAAAATATTAGCTCAATGTATAACTAACATTATAAAATTTGTATTTATATATTTTCTACTATATTAAAAGTGGAAGAAATATCTGGTACCATCGGCAGGCCAAATGTGGGTCTCTTTTCGCCAAAATTTGCAATTGACTCGAGTAAAAAGTAAAGGAAATACATTTTATACTAGTGGAATCTGCTGCGTCATCTGCATTTTGTTTTTGGGCGCGCATGGAAAGAGACAATGATCTGCGCGCCAAAAACAAAATGCAACTGTCCAAGCAGCAGATTCCACTAGTATAAAATGTATTTCCTTTACTTTTTACTCGAGTCAATTGCAAATTTTGGCGAAAAGAGACCCACATTTGGCCTGCCGATGGTACCAGATATATTAATTCACTTCAGGATGTATTTTGACAATTGAGTCAGTGTCGATTATTCGCTAATTATCAACTGAATGGTGAGCGTTGGAATAAATATTTTGTGCAACATCAGTGCGTTGAGTAGGAAGGCGGTAGCGAGAGCAGAAGAGAAAGGGCATGTGCAGGGGGAGGCGGTGTTCCTGGACTCCGGCTATTCGGCGCATTTGGGCCAGCTGAGCTCTGGAACGCTGAGCATCGCTCGCCCGGCCCAGGGCAATGGACGCCTGCTCATCCGCAAGGCCAACTTCGCCCTCCCCACCCATGCTCACGCCAAGGCCACCGCCTCTCTTCCCGTTCGCTTTCCATGCTCCACCTATGCACCCTGATCTCATTTTCGGCTCAAAAGGCCTCAAAAGGCATATAAAGCATAGAATGGACCAAATTTGTTGAACAAATTTATCGATAGATCGCAGTTTTTCCCCCAAAAATTGGCTGTAATTTATATTTAACCGATTCTCCTAACTCACGAAAAATTATTTTCATTGCCTTCCCATTGAGCAGGTGGGAAAAACCGACATTGGATGTAAATCACTGAAGGGCATGAGCAAGAAAAGTTAGCGAAATAACGTCAAGTTGTTTGAAGGTACAGCGGTCGCACTCCTTCACGCCCCGCATCGGGCAGTACGAGGAGGGCGGCGGCAAAGAATCCAAGCCGCGTCGCGGCCTCTCCCCCTTCCGCTTTTCCATGCGGAGAGCCAAGCAGAGTCAGGACTAGAGTCCCCCCTTTCCAGTCTCCTTCTCTGCATTTCCATGCTCCTTTCTCTGTGATGCTAGACAGCACTGCGTTGGCAATCACCAAAGATTTGCCCCCCCCTGTTCCAGTTCAAATGGGTGATCCAGAGCGATATTGAAGCCTAGATAGTTGGTAGTGCAGTGGGACTGTGAAATGGACTAGAGACGCCTGTTCTTGTCCTCACCAAAGTAGTCAGTGTTGCACGGCTTTCTTTGCATTAACTGTCTTGCTCAAAGGCTGCTTGTACAGTGGGCTTTCTTTCTCTCCTCTGGTCTCTTCAGCCATCCATCTGTTGTGATGCATTTCCTAGTGTGGGGGCTTAATATTGGGCTTTACAGCTGAGACAGCTTGCCGACAGACCTACTTCCTTTTCTTTTCCACCAATTTTACAATTATTGAACGTTCTACTCAATTTCAGTATACTATCTGCTGTGCTTATACTCAATGTGGAAAAATTGGCTCATTTGTTGCAATCTTCGATGAAATCTGAAACTAAGTTTTGAACAACAGAAAAACAGAAATCGCAAGGGTCACATAGCAGAAGCGCCCAGGAGAAGATGAAACCGGTATGGCCGCCCCTATGCACGCACAGCAAAATTATTAGTCGACCGCATTACATCTTCATATGCCCACTCCTTTTTGAACTCAAGTCATCGACAAAAACACCATTGGGGCAGAAATGAGTGCCCATTTCTGGCTCCTCTCCAGTTTCTTCCTTGCGCTCGCACAAGCCCAGAGTTTGTCCGACCTGGGTCTTGAAGGCTTAGGCGCCGTCAACCCCGTCACCGGGGAACGGGTCGCCGGAGGTTCCTGCTTTATTTACATTTATTGCCCTTCTTTCATCGAACAAAAACCTACAATTTTGGGTCGCGAGCAATTGGAGCCTCTCCTAAAGAGCATTCTGGAGGGGACCGGGAGTGGTGGCGGTGGCGGCGTACGCCCGCCGCCCTACCGCTTCGACAAAACTGCACCCGGTCTGTTTTGGACTCATTTCTACTATCAGTCCGTTTACTTTTTTTAATATTAGGCCTAGGATAGTGATTATTATATTTACGAATTATTGTATATTATGTTATATTTTATCTATTCACAGAAAATCCCGACTGTAGTGATGTAGTAATTTTATGACCCCGTTTTGAAACATCTGCCTGCCGAGTAGAAAGCCGCAATCGATCGGCAGAGTGCGTACGGGACTTGGACGCCCTCCGAGCAGCCTTCTCGGCCAAGTTCGTGCCGGCACTGCAGCGGACAGAGTCCGTGGGGCTGGCCACTGATGACGCCTTTCGCCTGCTGCGCTATTGCGCTGCGCAGAGGCGGGACCAAGTGGGCCTGGTGCTGCAGACTGCCATCCTTTCTGGCATTTACAAGTTTGTTGTTAAAGTGAGTGTGAATGGAGGGTGGATGAGAGGAGGAACTTTGCAGCTGTCTCTCCAGCCAGGACAAGGTGGCCAGGTCCACGCAGCAGGCATGTCTAAGTGCTGTGCGGCAGGAGGAGGCCGCTTGCCAGGCTGCAGAGGACCTGGTTGGCTTTCTTAGACAATAGATAGCCATGAGGAAAGCAGACTTTTTTAAATTTACTTCTAAATTTTCTAAATTTGTCATTTGGCACAAATTTGTCACAAAAAACATCATCAACTATTGCATTGATTTTCTCAAATTGAATTTTTTTTACTCTATATTGCTCTGAAGTGCCTTTTGTGATAAAATTTTTGGAAAATTTTTCTTTAGGAGTAGCATTTACAGCAAATCATGGTCTACTGCGTTGAGAAAGATTTTAAAAAGTTTAACAAATCTTTTTCGGCTCAAGAGCAACAGTTTTTAGATGTGCTCCAAAGTTAGCGGCAGCCAAATCCTGGGCATCAAAACGCTGCAGCAGATGTCCGCCTACCGTGACGTGGCTCTCAGCGTATCCCTTAATCTTCTGCTTTTCCAAAGCCTCATAAAAGTTAGGCTGTAGTCGAGTGCCCGTTGTGAGCCCATGCTACGCCTGCTGCAAAATGATGCGGCAGGACTGAAGGCCTATCTCCCCCTTACCGAAGTGGTTCCTTTGCCGAATGAAGAGCGGTGCATTTTGTTACTTTCTGGTTGGACTAGGGGGAAGGAACTGGAGTGGTTGCAGGTTCGGCAAGTCCTCGCTGACGCGGGTGATCAGTCAGAACGGCATCTCTGCACGATTCATTGAGACTTTGAAGCAGGCCAACTGCTAGTTGCTTTTTAGTTCGTTCGAGATAAATGAGGAAAATAAATCCTTGATTAGTGGCTGCCAAGCCTGATCGGCAGATTTTACCAAATGCACTCTGAGTTGCAACAATCGATTATGATAATTCTCAGCTAGCCAGTTGGAGTGAGCTAGGTTAAAGTGGCTGCTAAAAGAATGAGCAAACATAAAACACATTAACACTTCTCTTCGAAAACACTTCCCACTTCACTTCAAAATGCATTTACAACATATTGTTTATATTTACCCAATAAATTCGACGAACTAAAAACAAAAAAACTGCCGCATTCCTGCATAGCTGCGAGTGCGACCACCAATAAAATCATATCTAAATAATATTCAAACCATTTGTTGCTCAGCTCTCAAATTCGGTTTTTTTGCTTTTATCTTCATGAGCGGTTGCAGCTGTATGGCATCGTCATCTCATCACAGTGGGGTGAGGGTTCGATATTGGTGGTTTATATTTGTATTAGCCAAATCGAATGGTTTGGCTGAGCTTTTCGTAAAGAATGGCAGTGTGCAGCAGTGCATGCAACGTGCACTGAAAAAGGGGAAAAGGCGCAGGGAAGTATGCGTTGGAGCGACCCCCCATAGAGGTCGTAAAGGGTTTGCGACCCCCCATAGCGACCTCCCCCATAGCGTTCGAGCCCCCATCTTTCAATCATTCAAGGCGCCTCTTTGCAATCCCTCTTCTCACTGAATCAGCCCGCGTCCAGTTTCCTTCAAAGATTTTCCTGCCCTACTCATCCAAAACCATCGATTCTTTTCCCCGCGATTTTATGAAATTTTTGACACACGCCTGACTTGATCTTGCGCTTTGCAGAATGGAGCAGATGGCTGTGGGAGTAGATCGATCGGTGGTGGTGCTGCGATCGGTGCTGAAGAAGATTCTGGCGGCGCTTTGGAAAGGGAATCCGGAGGAGCTCTGCCGCGTTTGCCACCTACTCGGCATCCTGTCACCCGCCGAATGCCTCAAAGCCTTGCCCCGCAACCCCGCCCGCCTCTCGGCTCAACAGCTGCCACCTTTTTTCGGCCTCTCCTTCCGCTGCCTGTCAGAGGAGAACGCATCCTTTCACGACTTCCTCCACCGGCCGGGTCAGACAGATGTGGTAGCCCGCCTCGGTGTCCACAGCCTGCAGACCCTGGCGGGAGTCCAACTCCCGCGCCTCACCCATCTCCTTCTCAGCCCGCGCCAACTCCCTCAATCTCCTCCAGCTCTTCCTTTGGTCGATCTTCTCCAGCAAGGCCTCTGGCCCAGCCTTCAAGACCTTCGCTTCTGCGACGTTCCCGTGACGGCTGCCCTCTGGGACGCCCTTCCCTCCTCACTCCGCAGCCTTTGCTTCTACCGATCTACCTTCGAATCTTTGGGCAGCCGGACGAAGCCCAACCTTCGCAGCGTCACCCTCGACTGGGACTGCAGGGTGCCCCCTGCTCTCGCCGCTCTCGCACCAAACCTGGAGACCCTCAGAGTCGTCATCTGCGACTCCAACGACTGGAACAGCCTTGCCCTTTTCCACAAGCTCCCACGCTTACGCGTCACTGCTGGTTTTATCTTCCACGATCCCTTGAGCCTGGATCAGCTCCCAGCCAGTCTCAAACACCTCAAAATCACTTGCCTCAACATAGCGACCCCCCTGGACGGGAGTCGGCGACTGGTGAACCTCCGCACCTGCTTCCTCCAAGGCCGCCTGTCAGTGCCTCGCCTGGCAGCACTGGCCCCTGAGCTGAAGCTGGTGAGCTTGGACGGCCCAGTGGAGACCAGTCTACCCGCCAATCTTCCTCGCCTCCACTTCGACTGCGAGTCGAAAACGGAGGCCGTGCTCGCCGCAGTAACTGGGAAGCCTGGCCTGGGAAACCTGGTCAGTCTGGCCCTGCCTCCGCTGGCGCCCGACGACCTCGCTGGCATCCTCCGCCTACTCCCCTCCACCCTACGACGGCTTCACATCTTCAACGCCCCCTTCCAGCAGCTGAACCACGGCCAGCTACTAGCCTACCGCAGACTGCTCCAGCGCTTCGCTCAAAATCAGCAAACGCTGCAACTCCGGCAGCTCCGAAGGCACAGGGTTCGCCGCCCTTTAGATTCCCAGTTCACTAAAGCTGAAGCCAGTGTTTGAGAGGCGACGATGGTGGTGCTTTACCTTTGCCAACACCAGCGTGGGTCGATCCGCGGAAGATTCCGACGTTTCATAGATATTCTTCATTGCTTGTCTTTATTCAGCCTTTAAAAAGTATATTTTTCAGCTTGTAAAATCCTGTTTTTTGGCATTTTTCTTCAATTGAAATTTATTTCATTATATGCATTGAGTTTTTCATCACTTTGTCGATTTGGTTTGTTAATTACAAAGGACTCTGGTTGCACTTAATTCAATAAAAACATTCGATAGTTCAGCATAGGTTTTCTAACGAAAAATCAAGATGTCGAAACAATTGCTTCGTTCTTTTTTGTTTTTTCCTAATGATAAAAATGAAATAATTTCGTAACGAAATATTCTGAAATTCTAAATCCTGTAAAGTTCTGAAGAGAAAAATTCTGAATTTCGTAACCAAAAATTAATTCTGAGCACACCATAACTAATATTTAGGAGCACTTTTTAAGGACAGGAGAAGTAGAAACGCAATACGGTGTTCACTTGGGTTTGACATTGCTTTGAAACGCTTTCTCATACGAAAGGAAAAATAATTAATTAATTGAAGGAAATTAATTTAGATGAACTGGTTCTACCTGCTCATTTGTTCATCATCTAATTTATTTGACAGTAAAATAATTGCTTAGGTGGGCGGAGAACTTGCGCCCTTCGGTGGAATGAAAAACGCCCCCAAGAAAGCCTCAAGGGATCATTGACGAACCATTGCCTAACCAAATTAAACTGATAATTAACTTAGACCCTTCACTGTGTTTTATGAAGAGAGACTGTTAGTGGGTACAGTACAGAAAAAGCCCTTGTTAATGACGGGTGAGAAAGAAGTGACCGTCCAATTATTAGGATGAATTATATTTGTTATCATACAGCGTTTTTCTAGTTTTTCTTTTTTTCGGTAGGTTTATGTCTAAAAATATTTTTATCACTTGTTCCTATAGGTTGGAATCAGATTAAGATGATCGCGTTGTCTTTTGAAGTAAGATTGAACCAGTGGCGGATATAGGATTTTGGTTCGGGGGGGGGGAAATTTGGGTCAAAATTTTTTCAATATACCCTATCTAGATGCGTGCGAAGCGCGCAAAAATTTTCAATCTAAATTGCCAAGAAAAGCAAAAAAAAACTTGAAAAAATAGCAAATTTGGTAAAAAAAAGTTGCAAATTTTTCGCGTAGCGGAGAAAAATTTTGAAATTAGGCTCTAATAACTCAAAAATGGGCATATAAATTGGTTAATTGGTAGTAATTGGTACTAAATTAGACTCTGCGCGCAAAGCGCGCGAAAAATTTTTGACAAGATGTATCTAAAAGGGTGAAATTTTTCCCCTTCCTGAAAGTTTGGGGGGGGGGGGAAACGTCCCCCTTCCCCCCCCCCTATATCCGCCACTGGATTGAACATAATAATAATAATGTTTTTGCTAGCCTATTTTCGGAATTAACAAAAGAAGGTAAAATTGCTGCTATTTGCGCCGTTCTATTTCACCTATAAAGGATCTGTTATTTTCTTAGCACTACTGGCACCACCGGCCATTTATTTGAGACATAGGAACTGCAAAAAGCTTAATTTCATAGCGGCTAAGAACGTGCGAGCTAATAATTATCCCGTTTTCCGCAAGTATAGGCAGATAGTTAGACATCATTGGTACTTCTAGCCCTTACACTCTTTCCAAGTCTCAGCCATGAACAACTCTGACTTGGCCAGCAACTGCACCGTCCCTCAGCACAGCCCTATTCAGCAGGCCTACCAGGTGAGCCTTGAGCAATCCAAATTTCGCCACACTCCTCCTATGCCAGGCTGGAAAGACACTGCTCGGCTGTGCCCTGAACGGACTGGTCCTTCTGCTCAGCTGCAGCCCGATGCTGCGGCGCCGGCCCTTTGCCGTCTTTCAGATGGCCGTTGCACTGGCCAACTTTCTCGTCCTTTTACTCCGAGGTTTCCTGCTCCATCTCACACTCTTCCAGTGAGCTGGAAGGGATCTGCAGAGCTGAGCTTCCTTTTCGCAATCTTCATCCGGCCAGGCGCCGGCTGGCTTCTGCTCAGCGCATTCGCCCGCCTCCAGGCCGCCGGGCCCATACTATGCTGATATTTTCAGAATGCTGCGTATTGAAAACTCACCTTAGCTACAATTACAATACAATCATAAAACTATGCCCTCAAAAATTGCCTCACACTACATAGCATTAGAGTATAAAGCAACCTCCAATATTGGCAGGCTGCACCCGCTCCTACTCCATCGCTACGTGCTGCTCTGCCGCTACCACCTACTCTGGGCTTTCGACAGCTACAAACAACGCTCGGCCGTCGCCTTCCTGCCCTTCCTCCTCTGCCTCCTCCTCATCCTTCCCTACCTCATCCTGCCCTATTCAGGCTCCTGCTCCACCGCCAGCGGACTCTAGAGACTCGGACACTTTGCAGGCATGGAGTGTGCGGTGGAGGCGGGCTCCGTACCCCGTCTGCTCTACACGGCGCTGGCCCTCTGTCTCCTGCTCCACTACATCCTCCTCCTCTTCTACCACCGAGCCATCCGCGCTGTGCTCAAGAATCGCGAAGCCTTCAAGGTCGGCCAGCCTGCGGGGCTTGGAGTCTTCCAGAGTGGCCTTGTGTAGGAGAATCAGATAGGCCCTGCTGCTCTAGTTACTGACCAAGAGCTGCGCAAAGAGTCGAAGGACCTGCTGCACACGGTGCTGGCCCAAGCACTGGGGCCGTTCATCCTCGCCCTGCCTCTGCTGCTGCTCCTCCTTGCCTACCTCGCCGGCTTCCCTGTCCGCAGCCTTGTGGGGGCACAGAACCGCTTGTCACAGACTCCAGCATCGTGGTGGATGTTGCAGGGCTGGTGGTTCAAGGCTTCCGCGGAGCTCTTCCACCTCTATAACGCCGCCGTGGTCTTCGTCTTCTTCGGCGTCTATCGCAGGGCAGCGGTGGGGCTGATTAGAGGAGGCAAAGTGGCTTCCCTGATCTCTAGCACCATCCCAAACCAGCCCCGCGCTTAGCCAGCTGAGCACAATCTAATATCTTTATTTTGTAGGGCACCGTTTTTACACCTCTAATCTGGGCAATATTTGTGAGCACTGCTGTTCATTGCTATTTGGCTTTCAATTATTGCGCGGCCGCAGGCCGCCTGCCGCAGAGGGCAGGGCAGTCAGAGCTCCGGAGGCCATAGGGCATGGGTGCGGAGGCCCCGGAGCATAGCCTAGCATGCGAATCATGCTAGGTGAAGCGTAGGGGCCAGGCCGGTGGAGCTCTGGCGCCCTGCCCGGAGCGGCGGGCGGCCAAGGCCAGCTTATACAGTTACCCCACTTTTCGTCCGTCTGTCCGCATATGAGTTTGTGGTTCCGGAGCCCCTACTCATCGGCTTTTCAACGAAACTGGCTGAAATTTTGCATGAAGGTCCGACTGGGTGGTGGCTTGGGACGTTTTTTTGCGCTTTACGTAATTTTGATTCGTTCTTGATTTATGGTCAAAAAACCTCGAAAATTGAGGCCTCAAAATTCGAAATTTTTTTTAAAATATCAATTTTTAAACAAATAGTTACATTATTATTATTAAAACACCTCAGAAATCATTTTTTCAGAACTTGAAAGGGCATACGGAATGACATGATTTATTTAATAACCGAGTTAGTAATCATTTTTGAAAATAGCCCTAAATGAAACATGATAATTTAGGAAGCTTCTAGGCCGCGCATCTATTGGCGACAGCCGATATTACCTTATTTTCAGAATAAGGCCCAACCCTTCACTATCCCTTTAAAAATACGTCTTATCTGTTTTATCAAATGAAGTCGGTTGTTTGAATGATGCTGCGGGTCATCAAGGTGGTTTCCTAGTTTTCTTATTTTCATCAAAATAAACAAGTATTCGAAATTCGAATCGAAATCAATAAATCCCAGAAGCAACTTCAGTCCGGTTGCAAATCAACTAGGGGAGAATACTTCACAAACTTCCATGGAAGTGCAAACAGTCAAGCTTAACTAATTTATAACCAAAAGCATCGTTGAAGGAGCGCGAAAATCATAAAAGTAAAAATTGAGATGTCGACAAGAAAAGTTAAAAAGACATCTACAAAAATTTAGATGGCCTTATACACCTGCTTCACCGTGAATGAAGACAGGCCACTGCAAGAGCTGTAGAAATAGAAGCTACTGTTGAGCTTGCTGAGCTTTGGTCACTGCTTGCATCATTCGAATGAACTTGGCCATCGCTTGCAGACCCTCCGGCTTCAGGAACAGCCAGAACGGGTCCTTGTCATCAATTGCAGGGCCTAGCAACCACTGCCTTTCCCTCCTACCCAGTCTCCAAAAGACTGCCTACCCAAGTGGGTGCTCGGAGGGACGGCGGTTGGCTCGCTCTTCGCTGCCACCAAGAACTGCCGGTGCAGGGGCGGCGCCGGTGGCAGACCCACGCCTGCAACCCCTGCTATTTATCTCATCATATTGACCGTCATATTGATGGGGCACTCAAATTTGGCAACCTGAGACCTGCCGGAGGCTGAGAGGCAGGAGTATGGTTAGGAGCTTCATTGTTGGAAGTTGCGGTGGGATTAGAATGGATGCTCGCCGTGGACATTTTATGAGCGGACGAAACCTGCGTGACCGGAAGTCTGCCTACGCCGGGATGTCGAACTAACAAGCATTCATCAGACCGTATCTACGTCAATGAGAAACATCTGACGCTGGGAAGAGAGCACGCGATGGATATACGTGCATGGCAATGAAACAAAAAAGGTGGAGGGGAGCTTGGGCCTGGTTCAGGAACTTTCGTATTAGTCCTTTTTTCAGCAGGTTGTGAACAGGTAGGGCTGTGCAGTTTCAAGGCTCTTTTCAGGCGCGCTCAAACAAAATACAGTTGACACAGCAGATTTCACTAGTAGTAAGGCAATTTATTTACACTCGGGCAAACGTTTTTTTTCAAGAGAAAAGAGATTTATTTCGGCTTGCCGATGGTACCAGTTATAAATTTTATGCGCCAGCGGTACCTGTATATGCCAAAACAAAACTAACTGAAAGGCGGAGAGTGCAAATTGACTAGTTTGAGATCGTCACACTAGGCACAATTGGGCAGGACTTAGCGATGTCTTCTGCAACGACAGAGCTCATCGCAGCCCAAGCCTCGCATGAAAGCTTCTCTCGACTCGCAGAATCCACTCTGGGCCCAGGCTATACACTGCAACGACTTTCAATGATTATGCAAGATTCGAAATTCTTGAAATTCAAATGCAAGAAATTTAAGTTTATTTGTAATTTTAGGAAATTACAATTTCCTAAAATCACTTTGAAAGAAATCAGATTTTCCTTATCTGCTCGAATTTAGCCTCAAAAGTAGACCCTTATTCATTCAGTGTTTTCAAAGCAAAAGGTTGAACCCGTCTATTGGCCCGACAGACTTTTCTTCGACTCTGTGCAAGGGAGCGTCTTTGCAGGGCTCCCCTGGCTGGTCGGGTAAGGATGGAGCGTCGTATGGCCTGGCGTCCTCTGCCCGCGAAGGCGTGGTGGCCTCTGCTCAGCTTCACCTCCGAAAAGCGCCGCCCCTCCACGTCGAAAAGCACCAGCCTCGAGGTCGCCTCTTGAAGAGGCTCTTCTGCAATTCAGTTGGTGTCTCTAGTGCTTTCATGCCAAGAACAGCAAATCGGCCATGAATTGCTTTTCAGACTAAATTCAGAAGCAGTCAATAATTTGATTTTGCCAATTGAAAACTTGGAGGCAATTTTAATATTACTAATCCCAGGAGACATGGCAGGGGATTGCTATCTTTCAACAATACTGCTCCCTGTCCTGTCCCATGGGAATAGTAGATTAAAAAGTGCCACCTAGTTTTCAATTGGCAAAACCAAATTATTGAATACTGCTGAAAATAGTGTCCAAATTATTCGCTGAATAGTAATTCATAACTGACTTGCCACTCTTCCCTAAGGGCCAGATTGGGGAAAGGAAAAACGGCCAATAATGGAAAATTAATTTTAATAATTAATAATTAATTAATTAAAAACAGGTAAAGAAAAAGGATAGGCTTACTGCGCTCCCATTCGCCGAACTCCTCCCCGTAGTCGGGTATCATGAGCAGCAGCACTGCAGTCCACCCATTCTCATTTGCCTTCCCTGCAGAGAGCTTTGACAGCTCAACCTTGATCCTGCTGCTTGGCGCTGCGATGTGTGGCTTCGATGGAGCTGCGAAAGTCCGCCTCGTCAGCTTTCCACCGACACTGGCTCCGCACTGAGCGGGCGATGGACACGAAGCATGTGCTTGAGGCCACATCTGCAGAAGTATTTTATAAACAAAATATTATTTTGGCAAAAACTAACCATGGCACCAGCTTGTACCACAGCTGTCCCTACAGGATCGCTTCATGTATTCCCTGGAAACAGTCTCGATCAGGAACAGCTGTCTTCATGAGGATTTTCGTAATTTACTCATTACTGGTGCACTCCCCGATCTGGGCCCACCAGCAACAGCGTTCATCTCTGTCCTCTGGAATCCCAAAAAGCTATTAAAATTGTTTTTGCCAAAAAAACCAAAAACTAACGTCCAAGGGCGACCAGGTAGGCAGCCGCCAGAACCGAGAGCCAAAGCAGCAGCATTCCAGCCTCTGTCTCCTCCCCACGTGGCAGAAGTTGCGGCTAGTGTGGGAAGGCAAAAAGAGGAGAGGAGGGCTTTTGTTGTCCGGTGGTGGAGGGGCTCTTGTAGGGGGTGTGTTTGCTGCAGCGAGCTCTGTTAGTGGTTGGGGGCTGGTGCGAGAGGGAGAGAGGAGGTGAGAGGAGCGCACTGCGATGATTGAGGAGGAGGGAGGCGGGCGCAAACAATGTGCTACTGCCCACTCGATCGCCTTCCTATTCCGACGGCAGAGACGAACAGAGCTTGACTCACCGGAAAGCCCCAAAGCCTGAGTGTGAGAGTGTTCCGGCAGGATTCCTGCATGCCTCCTGCAAGTCGCGGCAATTAAAGAAGCGTTGCTGCCCTGCGTTTGCCTAATGCGATGTTTGCGCTGCTTTGATGGGGGCGGCGTGTAGTGTCCTGGTAATAGCATTCAGTTGCGGCATTTGTGCAAATGGCTGCTCTTTCTGGAGCGGGCTGATTTATGGGCCTTTATTGGCGGGAGGAGAGAAGTGGGACGCAAAAGGATGTCAGGGACGATTGTGGACTGGCTGGGTTTTTGTGAGCGGAACAAGAGCGATGAACATTTTTGGGGCTCATTAAACAATTAAACAAATTGTGTAGGCGCAACTAGAGGTAACTAAGGCAGGCATGAGGGTGGGTGGCGTGATGGAGGGAGGGCGTGGAGAGGCTAATCGACGCGCGGCAGATCACAGATTGCGTCGGAAGCAGAAGGCAAAGTTGCAGGTTCGCGCGCAGTTCTTTTGCATGAACTCCTGTTCGTTCAAGCATGACGTTGCATGGCCCAGAAAAATACTAAACTCAAAACCTTTGTACCTATTAAGACGCAGAATCTGATAGACTCGAGATAGTCTCTAAAAAGGGTATTCCAGATTTGAAAAAAAAAATTTCTCCGATTTGTGCCACCATCCAAGGTAATTTAGTTCTCATCTCTGTGCCACCAGCCGTTTCCCAAAAAACGAATTGGTTGACCTGATATGGCAACTTTTGTAACATGCTTTATTTTCTACCTTTGAAACCTGCAATTTCAGTTTTGTGAAAAGTTTGTTCAAGAAATTTCAGATAATTGTGGATCATTATATATCAATCGAAAGGTAATTAGGAGACAAAAAAGGTGGTATACTTCAATTTTGGCATAAGTTATTCTGAAAAGCGTAATTTTGAAAAATCGAAAATTGCGGTTTTTCAATTTTGGCACATAAAAACTGATAGCTCAAATTTGAGTGGTTTTGCCAAGGGGTAGACCATAACCACGTTAAAAATCAGGTTCTTGTGGTCATTTTGATATATAACACGTCTGGTTTCGGTTTGTTAGTATCAGGAATTTTTTCGATTGAAAATTTGCACTCAACATTTGGCCCTATGTTAAAGCATAGGCAAAATTTTCGGAAAAAAAATTTTGTCTCAGATTTCTATTTTTACTGCCTAAATATCTTCTTTAGGCTCCAATACACCCTACTGTATCATTGGTTTCTTTAGTTTTAGTTCAAAATATGTCATTCCTGAATCAACTATTTCCTATGCTTAAGCATAGGCCATATTAGGCTTCTCTCCCATTTTAGAAGTTTTTGGGTCATAACTCAACTAAATCTCCACCAATTTCAGCAAACTTTTTTTTCATAGAAAGCCCAGAAACGTTTTGCTTTAATTAAGACCAGCTACAGCTATTAATAATGAACAGAGGTTTCATGGCACTGAATTATGTTACCTAAAGCTGCTTGTATGCTAATAGATGTATGCTAGGATAATAAAGTGCCGTGCAACCTGTGTACAGTCTACACACCTTATTTTGGGACCACAATGATGACAAGCATTTGGGCTTTCTGTGAAAAAAAAGTTTGCTGAAATTGGTGGAGATTTAGTTGAGTTATGACCCAAAAACTTCTAAAATGGGAGAGAAGCCTAATATGGCCTATGCTTAAGCATAGGAAATAGTTGATTCAGGAATGACATATTTTGAACTAAAACTAAAGAAACCAATGATACTGTAGGGTGTATTGGAGCCTAAAGAAGATATTTAGGCAGTAAAAATAGAAACCTGAGACACAAATTTTTTTCCGAAAATTTTGCGTATGCTTTAACATAGGGCCAAATGTTGAGTGCAAATTTTCAATCGAAAAAATTCCTGATACTAACAAAACGAAACCAGACGTGTTATATATCAAAATGACCACAAGAACCTGAATTTTACCGTGGTTATGGTCTACCCCTTGGCAAAACCACTCAAATTTGAGCTATCAGTATTTATGTGCCAAAATTGAAAAACCGCAATTTTCGATTTTTCAAAATTACGCTTTTCAGAATAACTTATGCCAAAATTGGAGTACACCACCTTTTTTGTTTCCTAATTACCTTTCGATTGATATATATTGACCCGCACTTATCTGAAATTTCCTAAACAAAATTTTCAAAAAACTTAAATTGCAGGTTTCAAAGGCCCAAAAAAGTGCATTTTACAAAAGTGACCATATCAGGTCAACAAAACCATTTTTTGGGAAACGGCTTGGGCACAGAGATGAGAACTAAATTGCCTTGGATTGTGGCATAAATTCATTCGAATCAGAGAAACTTCATTTTTCAAATCTGGAATCTCACATTTTGAGGCTATCGAATTCCGTCTCTTAAAAACTTTAAAAATGGAAAAATTGATAAATATCTCATTCCTTGGTTGAAGAAATTCAATTAGGTTAATTTTTTAAGTAAAATAAAATTTGGTTAAAAATATACATAAAACATTAAAAAAGGCACGAAAATAACAAAAATCTAGAAAGTCTAGAATGAGAGTTGGAGAGGAGAAACCGAATATTGCGGCAGACGACAAGCTTTGCGCTGTCGAAAAAGGTGGCAGTTGGCGCTGCGATCACGACAGACGTTGCTTCGCTTCAAAGCGGTGGCCGACCGCCCGCGGAACAAACGACGCCGCCGGTAGCCACCATTCCCTCCGCTCTCCATATCACCGCCGTTGGTTTTCCTGTGGGAGATTTCGAACATTTATCGATTATACATTTTTTGTAGGGAGTTTAGGAAAATTATAGTTATCACTAGTATTGAACAATTTTTAGGACTGAACCTAAATATTGCTGGAATTAGAAGGTTTCAAAGAATGAAAAGTGAATTATTGCAGGTGATCATATCATAAAAACCCCATCACCTACTGCGACTTTTGAAAATCATTTGACAGATTCGTATGTTTCATAAAACGGGTCAGCAGAAAAAAGCGAAAAACTAAACTTGATTCTTGCGTTGCAAAAGCAATTTCGATACATCCAATATACTAATGCGACTAGATTCTAATGCACACAAACCCAGCATCAGTGCCACCGCCAGTCTCTGCAGCAGCCTCAGCCTTGGCCCTCTCAGCCGCCTGATGCTCCTCCTTGTCCGCCTCCCACTCCGCCTGCTCCGAGGCCCTCAGGGCATCGCACACGGCCTGGTCCACTTTCGGCTGGCACTCCGGGTAGCTTAGTGGGTCCTTGCACTTCTCCTCTGCAATGCCACCCCCTCAGCTGCGAAATGGCCAAAGAATGCGAATTGAAAGACGCCTAACGAGTACAGCCGGATGTGCCGCAGGACTTCTGGCAGCGCACAGCCATGTACAGCCGATTCTGCAAACCAGGGTCTGTGGTTATTTGCCGACGTCTCTGATTACTGAGCAGCGACTTTTGATGGAGCAGAAAGAGGACGAAGAAACGGGAAGGAAAGGGTGAGGGTGCTAGCCTCAGAGCACTGCGGTCGCTCCTCTATGCAGGCCCAGACGGGGCAGAGAGGGTCCATGTCCTGTCCGAACTCCCCTTTCAGCACGCACTTTGGGCATGGCGTCCTCGGTGGGTGCGTCACTGATTACCAAACACCCTCTTCCAACAGAGTCAAAAACACAGGCCACAAAAAGCTCAGCTACCCGCCTGGGTGGTGAGCGGCGGAGGGGTGGCGGGGCCGTAGGGTGGTTGGGGACCAGGTGGAGAGGGCGGCGGTCGGGTGGTGGGCGGCGTTGGTTGGACCTGGCCGTAGCCCCCTTGGCTGGCGTAGCCGGACGGCTGAGCCTTCCGAGCCTCTGGCAATCAATGTAATTGGATTTTCATAATTTTACATGTTTTTTGGATTTTTTTTGAAATTTTATTCTAGAAATTGTGATATATTGATCGAAATGACTGGAATCATTTTACGTAAAGGTGGTGTGACAGAAAGGGGGGTGCGAAAACTGATTGATTCGGATATATTTGTTGTGACAGGCGGAACCAAATGACTGGAATCATTTTGTGTAGGCGGATAAAGTGACACAAAGGGGATGCAAAAACTGATTGAGTCGGGTATATTTGTTGTGACAGGCAGATTCAGGGGATGGAATACCAGCTGGATAGGCGACGAGGAGTAGGAGGAGGGAGGCAGGAGGGAGGAGCATGTTGACAGCTGAGCTGTGGGACGGAAGTGAGAAGCGGCATCCGCACCGCTTGCCACATGCCCAGATATGGCCCCGGACGAGTGGGGGAGGGGCTTGGAAAAAAGGGGGCGACCTCCTTTGCCCCGTCTGCAGAGATAGACAGAGAGAGCGGGCAGGGTTTTGAAGAAACTCAACTTCCGTCGGCCTTCGTCTGCTCTCTGCTCCCTACGAACTACTATTACTCACCTCCCACGCTCTCTGTTTCCTTCCCTGTCTTCTCCGTTCATCACCAGCCTGGGCCAAACCTGAATGGTGCCAGTTGGAAGGTTTTTGCGAAATGGGATATGGCTGCGTGAAAAAGGATAGATTATCCTGCTTATCATGCCGCAATATAAAATGCATTTATGTTTGTTCAAACCACTTTATGAGGTGAAAAAGACAAAAAGGTGAGAAATGCAATTGCCGTGAACGTTTTGCAGAATAAGCCTAAACATAAAAAAACATAAATTCATGACAAACATGAATACATGAAAAACAACAAAATTTATAGGTCATGACAAAATGGATGTAAAATGATGGTTGCATGAAAACCGATTATAGTTTATGCCCTTCCAGCTTGAGGGGCGACTCTAATCTAAACTGGCGCCACAATTTTTTTGCGCAGAACAGCCACAGCAAGTGCACTGCTTGAGGCGCCACAATCAACAGCCACAATCTTCAGGCAGTCTAGGATGGGCGACGAAATGAAGCCAGAGTTCAAGCTGCTCTTCAGCATCCCCTGCCAGGACTACGCCCACATCACGGAGCACAAGGACCAGTTCGTCGCCGACACCATCTACACCACCGTCGTCAACGGACTCAGCCTCAACTGGCGCATTGGCTTGGGGCCTAAAGGCTGGCAGGATAATCAGAACCCACTCATCTTCGCCAAGCTGCAGACCACGCTGCCAGGAATGGCTGAACTCAGCGGTACCGCCTTCAAAATCTTCGCCCGCTACAAAGGCGACTGTGGCTGGAAGCATGCTGAGCGAGCATATTTCCTGACCGACCAGCAGTTCATGAGAGCTGGACAGCCGACGGAAGGCTGGGCCTCTGCGTTCCCGGCCTCAGCGCCTCTCCGGGCAAGGATGAGGTGTTGGAGGGCCGGTGTAGTAAGCTTAAATGATTTTGATTTTTTTACGCTAAAATGATCCCGTTAAAATGATGGATCAAGTTAACGCGGCGGTAAGTTGAGTGCTCATTTTAGCGTACGTTAAAATGATCTCAAGTTAGCGTACGGGAATATGAGTAATTACTGTGATGAAACATTTTGATGGCTTTTATTGCTTTTCTGTTGATTTGCGAATGTTTGTGGCATTTTTTGTTAATTTGTAAGAATTGGTTTAGAAATGATTTTTTAGCTTGATTTAGATTACTTCAGATTCTTTTCTTTGCTCATTCGTTCTTCTCATTTTTTGCTTAATCATTGCCTTATTCCTACCTACACCAATAACCTTCATAAAGTAATAGCCAACACAAATTAGTTAATCACAATGAAAATCAACAATATGAAAACGCACTTTAGTCTAAAATTCATTTAACTGCAAAACTTTACCTAAAGCATCATTTTACCATAACTCATTTTACCGTGGCTTACGCTAACTTGATAGAAATGTCCCATAAAGTTACCGGGAGCCCCGTTAAAATGAGCAAAATAACCCATCATTTTACCGAATAATCGATCAAGTTAGCGTAAAATCCATCAAGTTAACGTAACCTGACTCATTTTACCGTACGGTAACTTGATTAAAATCAAGTTACCGTAAAATCAATTAAGTTACCGTGCAATCGATCAAATTACCGTACGGTAAAATGAGTTATTGCACGGTAAAATGAGTTTTTGTACGGTAAAATGAGTTTTTTACGGTAAAATCATTATATTCTTAGCGTACTACACCGGTTGTATCTTTGCATCGACGCTGAGGACCTCCAGCCCCTCCGTTTCCTTCCCCAACCTACGCCAGCCTCCAAAGAGAACCAGCTTCTCCGCCTCCTCATGAGCAAAGTAGAACAGTTGGAGCGATCTTGGTCAAAGATGATGGAGTCAATGAATATTGCAGATGACAGAGGGCCCTTGGCTGGGCTGTGTGGAGCTGGAGTGCGCTGAGGGGCAATCGCTGTGGCCCAATGCGGGCCTGCTCGGTGCCGCCTCGCCCTTCTTCGCCGCCCAGCTCAAGCGTCGTCTATCCGAAGAGCGAGAATTTGTTGGCCCACTTTAGTCGTGATAGGGATATGATAGTTGCCGAGCTGCAGTCATTTTCTATCATTTTCTCCTTTGCTTCTGGCTTCTTTCTTCAAACAAAATAGCTTGGCTTTCTCCAGATTCTCCAAAGAGTATCGTTCTATTTGCCAACCCTTTCAATCGAACAATGAGTAACCCTTTTCAAACCGGTTTTGATAAGCTAACTATAATCGTGAAATTTTTTACCCTATTTCATAAACAGGTGACGGCACAATTAATTTATTTATGCTCTCATAATAGTATGGACTGAATTTTATACTTTTGCACTTAGTCAAATGATCACAGGACAAAAGTTCCAAGCTACCCTTACCCTTTCACTGTGTTGGCAACTGAGAAATTCGGGTTCCTAGGAAAGCGTGAATCTGTGCTCGTTCGACGCCAGTCTGGTCCAGATAATCGTCAAGGCCATCTACTCAGCCGAGGTGCCAGAGGAGATGCAGCATTTGTCCTGGTTCAGCCTCCAGTCCTGTCTCCAGTCTTCAAGCATAATTAGTTCCTTTTTCAGTTGAGCATGCTGAAGCTGGTGAAGAAGGTGGAGCCATCGATCGAGGACCTTCTCCTGCTGCATTTGCATCGCGTTGGTCTTTCGTTCAATCAAATTGTTTCCACAGGACTCCCAAAAAGATTGCAGGAGCTGGTGCGCAATTTCGACGCAGGGATGGAGATTCGAGACCTACTAGAAGCCTGGCGCTTTGCAAAGAGCCAGAAGCTGGCCATACTGGCCAACATGGCCCTAACGGCTCTGACAGCACGCCCTGCCCAGCTCAGTTGCTGCCAATCGACTAATTGAAAAAAAAGCAGTGGAGTTGACTGAAGGTCGTCTGCCAGGCGTTCCTCTGGAGGAGCTGCAGGAGATTATGGACGGCGTGGAAGATTGCCGCCGTGTCATCGGGCCTATCAACTGATTCTTCTCTCTTTACCTTTGTTCAGTTTATCCTACGTCAGATTCACACTTTAGGGCAGGGCATTGCGAGCTATTTCAGCTCGGTGCCTGTTTTCTTTTGATGTTCGGCTTTTGATTCTACCTTGGATGTTTCTGTTGCAAGCGGTTAAAAATCTGGAAACATAAAGCCTTAGCCATCAATCAAAACGAGCCCTGTAAAATTTTAGCCAACTGAATCAACAGTAAAAAGGACTTAGTTTCAATTCCACAATCAACATCGTCATTCTCTATCTTTATCGAGTCCAAGCTTGGAAAAATCTAACATAAAGCATCAAAAATTATCCGAGCAAAATGAATCTATCAATTTCAAATTTGAAAACTCAGCAAAACTCCATTATACCATCAAACATGCGGCCTTCTCTGATTCCTAGCACGAAAAGCAGTCGCCTAGGAGAAGAGGGGACCGCGCAAACTCTGCCGCATGAATCAACTTTCCACGTACAATGCACCAGTCATCTGACTCACCCCCTCTCTGAACACGCCACACTTTTTCGCAGGCCCCATTTTGCACTCTCACTCTTCCACCACTTTCACTCAAGTCACTCAGGCGTTGCTTCTAGAGATTCTCACAGAGTAGTTGTCCTCTTCTTGCAAGAGTGATCCTGGTTTACAGACAAAGAGGAACAGTGAGAGCTGAAGATGAGCGAAGTGACAGTGACAGAGACGGGGAACGCGATGAAGCAAGAGCTTCGAGGCCCCGATCTCCCCATCCACCTGGTCACCGTCTACTCCGACCGTGCCGAGGTCAAGCGACGTTTCCCTATCCAGCTATCGGTTGGCCTTTTCATTTTGCTCTAGTTGGTTGTTTGTTCGCAAATCGCAATAGGATTTTTGTTTTGGTTCAATCTACCTTACTTTCTCGAATTTAGCTCAGAATCAATTAGTCTTATGCAGTGCTTATGAAATATTTGACAGGCGGGCATGAACGAGGTGCTGGTGAAGGAGCTGCCACAGTGCGTCGATGAGGACTCCATTCGAGTGGAAGGGACGGGCAAGGTCCTTTCTTATCTTTTTTCCTTTGCCGCCTCCTCTTGGACGGAAGAATAAATGTTTTGTAGGCAACAATCTGCGAGGTGCAGTACCAGAAGCGACATGAGAGCAGTGAGCAGAGCAAGAGTCAGGAGCAGAACGCCAAGCTCAAGGCCCTGCAGGCGAAGCTGGAGCAGCTGGAAGCTCAGAAGCTGGCCGTTAGCGCCTTTTTTAAATTTCTTTCAATTAAGTGATAGTCGAAGGGCAGATGACCTTGCAATGTTACATGATCATCAGGTATGTCCAGCGGCAATAGGACTTTTAGTGACCTGCCATTTAGTAACGGCTGTTGAGGGGTGCATTTAGTAACACTGACCTTTGCTTTCCCACTAAGCACTGAACCTAAGCCTTATCTAAAGCATAGCATGATAAAAAACCTATGCCCAAGCCTGAAACTAAGCCTTAGCTTAAGTCCAAGTTGAAAGCTAAGCCTAAGCCTTAATAAGAGGTGTTACTAAATGGCAGAGCAGAAAAATGTCCCCTTTACTAAATGTCAGTCTTACTAAATGTCAATTTGCCATGTCCAGCCACTCGTGGCATGTTTCCAAAAACTTCAGGCTAAGAATTACCGAATAAAACAAGGTATTCTCGGCTGTTGCCAAGATGCGCGGCCTCTGTTCCAAGAAATATTGTCAAGGTACATGAGCAAAATGTATTATTAAGTTGTTGTTGTTGTTGTATTATTAATTCTATGTTTTGAAAAATAATTCTAAAAATTTCGCCAAACCCCAATAATGGTGCCAAGCCATTACTAAGACGGACTTTCATGCAAAATTTCAGGTAATTTCATCGAAAAACCAGTGATTTACCATTTTTAGTGTTTTGAAACATCAAAAAATTGAGTTTTGCGTGAAAATCAAAAAATTTCGCCAAGCCCTAATAATGGTGCGAAGGCATCACCAAGGCGGACTTTTATGCAAAATTTCAGCTAATTTCATGGAAAAACCAGTGATTTGTGATTTTTAGTGTTTTGAAACATCAAAAAATTGAGTTTTGGGCGAAATTCAAAAAATTACGCCAAGCACCAAAAATGGTCCCGAGGCACCGCCTAGGCAGACCTTCATGCAAAAAATCAGCCAATTTCGTTGAAAAACCGCGGAGTACGGGCATGCCACACACATATATATATACTAGTAATATTAATCAGTGGCCGCGCTTCGCACGGCCACATTATGTGGATGTCTGTGAACCACAAATATCACACATTGCATGGAAGGCAATTTAGCAATTCAAGAATTTCAACAGCAATTCAAAGTTTAGCACAAAGGTTCTTTTGTATCCATGATTTACATTATTTAACTTATTTAACTAAATTAAATTACTTGAGGCAAAGAAGTAAGGCCAGTGTGGTGTAACAGCAGGAACATAGCGAGATTCTCTTTCGTAGGTCAGGTAACACCTGAATCAGGTAACACCTGAATCAGGTAACACCTGAATCAGGTAACAACTTCAGGTTCAGGTGTTACCTGATTCAGGTGATGCGTGATTCTGTACAACACTCTAGCTGTCAGTAGCTTTGGCATGGCATGAAAATGGAAACTGTCTCTTTTCAAACCACCATTAAAGCAAGAGTATGCAAGATTGGCAAAAGAAAAAGCACTCGAATGATTGTTGTCACTTGGCCAAAAGGACTTGCAAGAAAGCTGAATGAAACTAAACACATTATGCTTCAAAATGACTAAAACCTCCTACAGCTTCTTAACAATTTCGGGATTGCATAAAAACTGAATCTCAGTCTGGAAGACTGTCAGAGAGACGATTCCTGAGACCATTCATCACCATTCCCCCATAGCTGAAAACTCGCTCCACCTAAAATGTCACCATCTGCCACCCGTCGCAGCCAACAAGGATCCCAAGGTGTGTTTTGGTTTTAGGCACGCCGTGGCATTGCGTTTGGGGAGTGGTTAAATAGGGTAATAGCTGAGTTCAGAGCGGAGACAACAGAGAGTGAGATAAATTTTCTTGGGTTGGGCTCGGAATAGGGGTATGGTGGCGATCTGGCCCAGGGAGGGCGTGGGGGGGCTTCGAAGGAGACGCAGGACGACGAAGTCTTCTCTGACGCCGACGAGCCAGCTCTGGACCCTCGGTCCTTGGAGAGGTCGGCGCCGAGATGGAGGTGGAGACCTAGCCCGGCTACTACTCCGACGTCTCCGCCAACCTTCCCGAGGAGGAGGAGGAGGGCGGAGAGTTCTTCGAGTCCCAGAGCTCCTTCCCTGTCAGCACCTCCCCCCGCTTCTCGGAAACGAAACGAATGGGGAGGGCTCCTGTGCATTGATATCAGCTCTGATGAGCAATCGGTTTTGCTAATATAGGGAATTTTTTGACGGAATCAGGGTTTTTATTTGTAGCCTTCCTGGGTGGTAGTCAAGAAACGAAGGCGCAGGCGCCGTGTATAACTTTGAATTTGACTCCTAAGAGTTTTCGAGTATGAGGTTGATGATTGAGGCCAAGGGTAAGGGAGGTGTGGAGAAGTCTGGAGACGCTGAGAGCGGAGCGTATCAGGGCGACGATGCCTACCGTCCTCAGGGCCGCAAGCCGGCTGGAGAGCGGGAGGATCGAGGCCATCACAAGCGTCTGGCTACGAATACAGGAAGTTCATTCATTTTAAGTCTGTATATTATTTTCCGGCAATCTAATAGGTTGAATTTTTTGAATATTCGATTTATTTAGAGGGCTCAAAAAGCGAAGGATTTGGCAATATGGACAATGGCAATTGGCAAGAAAATTTTAGTGATAAAGCGAGCATTTGAAGGTGAGCGGCATCACGCCTCCAGCAATCCCAGTCAGCCCAAGCAGTACTTCCAGAGCAAGGAGGAGCTGGGACGCTGGCGTTCCCAGCAGGCCGGCTACGGGGACCAGCGAGGAGGAGGATGCTGAGGGCAGGGGGGTGGGGGGAGGTGCGGGGCGCCATCGAGAGAGGGCGCGGGGGTGGGGGGCGGCGTGGGGGCCGTGGAGGGGGCCGCTCCGCGTGGCAGGGGCCGTGGCCGCGGGGGCCGAGGCGGGGGGGGGGGGCGAGGGCTCCTACGCCTACGCCGCCTCTTCCGCTCCTTCCTCCCTGTACGACGATATCTACTGGCCCGCCTCCCATCCTCCCACAGGCCTTTGCCTTTCATGCGAATTTGCCTTTTGTTCAATTTCTGCGTTTCATGTTTTTTGCGATAGACACGCATATTTCTGGCTGGATTTTGGGAATTTGGCATTCAAAAGGAATTTACTGCTTCCACATTAGGTCTCAAGTGCCGTACGTTTATTGCAGCAGTGTCATGTTCGAGGGTAGGGTGCAAGATTCAGGGCGATGTCTGGTTTGTATTTCGCTCATTTGCATTTGCTTGCTCCACTGTGGGTCCTTTGGGTTTGAGAAACGAGTTCCCCCCTTAAGGGCGGAGGAGATACAAGGCACACTGCGCAGACATAAGATCATTTTCAGGGGAAGGTTGTACATGAGGATATCTCAACTTATTCGTAGAGGAGAAGGATTTCAACGAATAGTACGAATATTCTTCTCAATAGATTATTTTCTCATTTTTATCCAAAGGGGGAATGCAATAGCTCGTGTTGGAAAATGATGGAGTTGAGGTA
>JASANA010012253.1:0-16328 GCA_030248095.1 Ptycholaimellus sp. GST1_10 | reverse complement strand
CGCCGCCGTCGATGGATTCTGACTGCTTTCCGAATTATGGACATAAGCTAAAATATTGATGTTTCAAAAACTCAAACAATCATCAATCCATGATTTTTCAATCAAATGAGCTGAAATATTGACCTCAACTTAAACTTATTTAATATTTTATATGACGCTGCAGACAGTGGTAGCTTAAATCAGTCTGCGCACCTATTGGCGATAGCCTATATTACCTTGTTTATTCTGCAAAATAGTATAATTTTAAAATAGATAAGGTTATATCTAGAATATTCATCTAAAACATTTATACTTAATAGTACAGCAAAGTATTTAGAAATTTATTATGTTTGATAAAATAGTAAAAAGGGGCAATTTCAATTACAATTTTAACATATTACATATCATGAACATTTTTCACGAAAAATAAGATTGAATGTCACTTAACAATTCATCAATAGCTTTGGTAAAATCCTTAAATGAAGTTGACACTCTCCGATCACGCAGAGTTTGCATACCAGCTTCCGTACACATAGCTTTAAGTTCAGCTCCTGAAAGCTCCTTTTTATCTAGGCCCAAGGCATAACAATTCACATTTGGTTCAAGACTCATGTGCGTTGTTTGATTTTGGAAAATGTTCTCATGTTCTTTAGCTCCTTGTAATGGAATTTCTAGCTTGCAATCTATGCGGCCTGGTCTAATCAGTGCTTTATCTAGTGAATCTATACGATTTGTTGCCATAATTATTTTTATATCCTTTAGAGTGGCAAATCCATCCATTTGATTCAGGAGTTCTAAAAGTGTGCGCTGTACTTCTCATCTCACCACCACAACTTGCCTCATACCGCTTTGTTCCAACAGCATCAATTTCATCAAAAAATATTATTGAAGGTGCATGTAAATCAGCAATTCGAAATATTTCACAAATCAATATTGGCCCTTCCCCAGCATGTTTTTGAATAAGCTCTGACCCAATTACACGAATAAATGTTGCATTTGTGCTGTTTGCGATTGCTTTTGCTAGAAGAGTTTTTCCAGTACCTGGTGGGCCATACATAAGAACTCCTTTAGGGGGTTTTATTCCGATGTCTTCAAACAATTCTGGCCTTAAAAGTGGCAATTCAACTGATTCTTTAAGGGCTTTGATTTGATCATCTAAACCACCAATATCTCTGAATGTTTCTATAGGTGCATTTTGAACAATTAGGCAATTCGCACTGGAAGTAAAGTCTTGATTAAGGGTTGGGGGGGTGTTTTGTTGGTTGTTTTGTTTGTGTTCGGTTGGTTTTTTGTGCTTTGTCTCTCGGTTCGGGGCTTCCGTTGTCTCAAAGCGTTTCTTCATCACTATAGGTTTCAGGTTTGTGGCTGATATCCGTTTGATTATGTACTTTGTTAAAGAGATATTCTTTTTGTAGTTAGAACCAGTCATTACATCGATTGAGTTTAATCACACGCAATGATGAGGTACGGTTGGTTATATATGGCAAACGCAGAGCTAGTTTTGGGTTATTATGTAGATATACATGATGCTTAGTGCCATACCTATTGAGTGGTTCTGAGGTCATTTCTGTCCTTTTCTTTGAATTCCGCCTTATTTTCTCATTCTTCTTGTTTGATGTCATGTTGAAGATGGTGTCAGGTTGCCGCTTATAGTCCTTGATGCTGCTATTTCCCATCATAAAATTTTATTTATGACCTCTCTAACATTACAATTGAGTATGTTCATTTAGATAAACAAAATCTTAAAATATACTTCTAACAAGTATATGGCGCAAAGCGCAATAGGTGACCGCGGAGCGCATCCTTTATATGATCCTTTTAACTCAAAAATCAAGTCTGTGTATTCTCAACCAATTTCAAAAGTAAGCACAGATTAAGAATCGACCTATAAGACTAGTGAACAAAAAAATCAAGTCTTCTGTGCAATTCTCAAGACTTCAGGTACTACAGTGCAAAAACCGCATATTGCAATTTTCCAACTTTATACCCAGAAAAGTAATTTTCAAATGCTTTGTGACCAGTTCCACCCCTCCAGATCTTCCTAAAATGTTATTACCTTTCAGTAAAAAAAAGTTTGTCCAAATCCGTTGAGAATTCGCTATTTCTCAACATACCCCATTTTTCAAAGTTTCTACCAAAAAAAGTAATGTTTCAAATGCTTTGGTACCAGTTCCACACCTCCAGATCTCCCTTTTATGTTAGTACCTTTCAGCAAAAAAAAAAGTTTGTCCAAATCCGTTGAGAATTCGCTATTTCTCGACAGTTTTCAAACTTTCTACCCAAAAAAGTAATGTTTCAAATGCTCCGGGACCAGTTCCACCCCTCTAGATCTTCCTAAAATGTTATTACCTTCCAGCAAAAAAAAAGTTTGTCCAAATCCGTTGAGAATTCGTTATTTCTCAACATACCCCATTTTTCAAACTTTCTACCCAAAAAAGTAATGTTTCAAATTCTCCGGGACCAGTTCCAACCCTCTAAATCTTCCTAAAATGTTATTACCTTCAAGCAAAAAAAAAGTTTGTCAAAATCCGTTGAGAATTGAGCCTTTTACAGCATACCCAAATTTTCAACCTTTCTACCCAAAAAAGTAATGTTTCAAATGCTCGGAAACCGGTTCCACCCCTCCAGATCTTCCTAAAATAGCATTACCTTTCAGGAAAAAAAAAGTTTGTCCAAATCCGTTGAGAATTCGCCCGTGGACAGCATTTCCAGATACCCATACATACATATATATATATATATATATATATGGGGTGTGTGTGTGTGTGTGTGTGTGTGTGTGTGTGTTTTTTTTTTTTTTTTTTTTTTTTTTTTGTGTGTGTGCATATGAGGACAAAAGTTTAGTAACCTCTTTCGGGCCGCTCCGCGGTCAAAAATACACTGCTTATATTTATTTCAATTATTTATTTCATCATAATTAGTTCTTTCATTTGTGACTGCGGAGTTCGGAAACAATAACTGAGTAAAACGCACTCAATATTATATAAAACTTACTTTTTGATTAAGGTGGTTATTGTTCAGCCACCTATGCTCAAATTGGGCAACAGAACAACATTTCTCTGAAGTATCTGGAAGGAAAAAGGATAATCAAATTGCCAAAGCGGGCGCTTTCTAAAGCAACCAAGGCGGGAATCGTAAGGATTCACCAATCGGGACACACTATGCACAGATTCCAGCAAGAATCTCTGTCGGTTCTCAATGCTGATCTGGATCTGAAAAGTTTCCACTGTTAACCAGTCCATGGGCTAACATAAGATCAAACAACATATGATTGTGTGATGAGATTGTGCTCAAGAGAGACCATAAGCTGTGGTGCTGATGGTGGTGACTGAACAAACAAGGTATTATCGGCTATCGCCAATAGATGCGCGGCCTTATTCACTTTGTTAAGCAATGAATTGTATAATCAGCATGTAGGTTCAAGAAATACTTATATAACGCAAACAAAAAAAGTATTAAATTGGCCCAGGTTTAGTTTTGGTTTCTGAGGCATTTAAATAATAAAAGTAATCTAAATAATAATAAATGATAAAAAAAAGTAAAATACAATTTTTCGAAAAATTTTCGAATTTGAAGGTCTCCATTTTCGAGGTTTTTTGACGATAAATCAAGAACAAATAATAATTAGACCATGCGCAGAAAAACCCTCCTACCCACCACCCAGGCGGACTTTCATACAAAATTTCAGCCAATTTGGTTGAAAAACCGTTGAGTCCGGGCTCTGGAACCACATATATATATATATATATATGCGGACAGACGGACGAAAAATGGGGTAACTGTATAAGCGGGCCTTGGCCGCCCGCCGCTCTGGGCAAGGCGCCAGAGCCCCTCCGGCCTCCGGGCACGGGTGCTACGGCCCCTACGCTTCGCCTAGCATGCTTCGCATGCTAGGCTACGCTCCGGGGCCTCCGCACCCATGCCCTCCAGCCTCCGGAGCTCTGACGCCTTGCCCTTCGCGGCAGGCGGCCTGCGGCCACGCAAAAACACCTCGATGAAACACGTAAATAAGTAAGTTTGCTAGAATTTTGAGTGCGTTTTACTCAATTTGCTATAAATTCTTTCAGGATGAATACTTTTGATAGTAATTTAGTAGGTTTACTAAAAAACCTTCAAAGGACATTTGTGCAAAGGCAGAGCAAGCTTGGTTGCCATGGACAGCCATGACATGGAGTAGAATTGAGCGACCAATTAGCAGCGGCCACCCTGTGTATCTGGAAAAAAATTATTGTGGTCACCCTTGCCTTCAGCTAGCTGGTGGAAGTGTAGCAATAGGAGGACTGTGAATGAGTGTTCGTTAGGAAGCACGAGCAGATGTTTGTGGTCGACGGGTAGGCTGGCTATAGTCAGGTAGAATACATTCAAAGCATCTAGCTTGGACAAACCCGATTTGCAAGATATCATGATCTCTGGGAAGCGGCACCTTAGGAGGATGCCTATGAGAGAGCCTAGAAGTTGTGTCCCAGAATCAATGAGGTCTTTAAAGGTGAGGTCCATCAACAGGCATTTTGATGTGCTACGAGGTTATTCACCGGGAACCATGGCAGGTAGAAGACTTTACTGCCCTGCTACTCAACATCATTCCAAGAAATCCTTTCGGCACACCATATATCCACTATCTTCTGGCATAATGGAGATTGTCCCTCTTCATCAGCTGGTGGTTGGAGGCTGGTTAAACGATTGAGAGCCATGTTCTTGCCGTCTTTAGCCTATTTTGGAAAGCCTCCCTGCCTAAAGAGAAATCGGGCCAGGTTTTGAGTTCCTTTTTTCTGTAGGCAGTCTTCTACAGAATTTCCCTGATTTTAACAATTCAACTTAGACGGATAAAAGCAAACAAAATCATTTTAAATTGTACTTGAGACAATCGTGTTTTATTAAATTAATTTATTGGCATGAAAATATTTTGCTTAGAAATACTAAAAAAGAATGAATAAAATAGAAAAGTTATGAGATTTCAACATTTTCCAGACATTTGGAATTGTTAATATTATGCTTAAATGGCAGTTCTTCCAGGGCTTGGTTCAACTGTGGTTTTAACACATCTTGTTCCTTAGCAAGTGTATAAATGATATTGCCAAGTACATAGAGTCCATGAATCATAGCAAGTTTGTATAATGCAATGGCATTTTCAGGGTTGATTATTAGAACCAGCAGCTTTTCAATTTCGAGTTTTAATAAAAGAGGCTGATGAAACAGGCGTGCAACCTCTAGTACTTCACTTAAATCTGATTTATGTAGTGATGAAGATACATGACGGTTATACATAAAAAACAATACCTCTCGAACAGCATCTGCGGATATATTGCCACAGGAAATTTGCCAAGTGTTGTGCAGCTGTGCAGAGCCAGAAGCAAACCTTTCCTGAAGTGCAGCCTTGAAACAATTTGAAAATGCTGTTAAGATGGCCTTATGGGCATATACCTTTTCTTCATCTTTGCATGTAAATGTCACATCTGCAATGATATTGTTTTGGTCAAGCTGATGCCATAAATGATTTCCCAATTGACACTGGTCATAAATGTTTGTTGTGTCTTTGTTTTTCTCTTCTGTTATAATGTGATTCATAATATTTGTTGGGTGGAATCTACTTCGAGAAATTTGGATTCTTACCACTATCTTGATAGTATCAGTTTTGCTAATGAACCGACGGGCGATGAGATTCTTGGGATTTATCCTGCTTCCTGATTTTGAAAAACATGCAAGAGATTGCCCTATGAATGAACTGAAATGGCTTAGCCCTGAATTGTCCTGCCTTTCCAGAAACACTGTGTAATGAACTCCTAAATTGGGTATACCTCTTGTGACATGATTAAGTGATAGTTTTGCTTCCCTTTGACATTGTTGAAGAACTAATTGCCATTTAAGTGATATTGGTGGAACTGGGGTAATCATAAAAGGAGATAAAAGTGGAGGTTTTGGACAGTACATACCTTGATTGATTTGAAATTGGGAAAGTGGAACAGTCCAGTGTAGAAAAATTTTATGGATATCATGATTTTTCAAGTCAAGGCCTTCATCTATATTGTCTGCAATGAAAACTCGTTGGTTACTATTCTTTTGCGTTTGGGCTGACATTATTATTTTGTATGATTTCTGATGAAACATTCTAGTTTAGAAATATATTCCATTAAGATTATTTAAAGTCACACGAGAGCTAAGCATAATACAAGTATACCATGGGGTTCAACTATGGACAAGCCGGTTAAACCCTAGATGGGAACTACGGCCCTCTGGTTTTAATAGTATAATGTGACCAATTGCCTTTCTTTGCGATGTTTCGCATATTGCTAGGAGGATACACTTTATGTTTGCAATGATTGGAAACAATGTACTAAAGCCTCATGAGAAACAGGAAGCAGAAAAGTGCGATGAAGCACAGGGAGATAGTCAATCCAAAGAACATTAAATGGAGGAGGGCTTGGTTGGAAGGGTGGAAGTGGGCTTGATAGAGGCAGGCAGAGAAGTAACCCCCAAATAACATCACAAATACTGTCACGAGCCCTGCCAGGCCAATGTCTTCTGACTGGCCCTGCACAATCTGCCAGAATAATTCTGAAAACTACAACAAATGGGATGAAAAAGCTTGATTGCCTACCAGCCTTCCAGCCCTGTTTCAAAATAGTCATAAAATAAGTTTTTAATAACAAACTTCCGATGATTTTGACCTTCTTGCAGATTGAACAAAGCTTCACGAAGCATTTTCCACAGGTGTCATTTACGGATCGTGGCTTGGCTCCAATCCCTTGAGGAGCGATGATTTATAGCGGATTCATTCATAATTTCTTTACAACGTTTATCATTAATGCTGGCTTTTGAAGCAGCAGTGCATGACCTTCGGTTGCCTCCGCCCTCCTTCCCCACGCTCCTTCGTTTCTTGTAGGCCGTGAAACGCCTACTAATTCAATTTGGATGGATAACAGGAATATAAAACAAATATAATGGTTCAGTGGACCCATGTATGTTCCATACATTGACAGAGAGGCTGATTGCGGGCGGCCTCTAGGATCTTCTCCTTCAGCAGGGCCAGATCAGCGTCTTGTCGGCGCTCGCCCTCCGCATTGCTGGCTGCCTCTGCCAGGGTGGCTGCCTCTGCCCAGCAGCCACTTTGTGAGCACTGATAAACGGCGGGGATGACCTGTGTTGTGCAGGAAAGAAATATTCGGCGGACTGTCTTATGGGACTGTCGAAATGGCTTATGTTTCAGGCACCTATGCAAAGCATCCTCTCAAGTTACTTCAAAGTCCTCAGCAGTAGCCTGACCATCGGCGTCGGCCTTGAGTTGGCAAGCCCCTTCCAAGATGACGAGGCTGCGATTGCGTTGCTCCTCGACCGAGCGTAGGATGGACTGCTGGAGTGGTTAGAAGGGTGGGCGGCCTCATGGATGGTCTGGGCTGCCTCCTTTGGGGGGTGAAACCTTGGGGGGGGGGCTCAGGGAGTCAGCCCATTTATCTGTTTACATGGTGTTTGATGTTGGCCAAACATGCATAACTTTAATATAAACTTTATAACACATTTTATGTCATAGCTGACTGGAATGCAAAAGCTAAATAGAATGGACTGGATTAATTTAAATCATATATTTTAAAATTTAAATGAGATATTATTAGCTAGAAAGAACATAAAACATAATAAACCCATTTCAATCAGAGCTAAGCATTTGGTTAGCAATATAAGTGATATGGGAAAGCTGTTGAATCTGATGGTGCACAATGGAGAACATATAAACATCAAAATTGTGTAGTGATTGTTTAGCAACATCGAAACAGGCAGACCCAACACAGTTTTGCAAAACTACCATTTGTTCAAATCGTTGTTTATGATAATCAAACAAAATATTAAAAAAAATTGGTCTGAGGACTAAAGGACTAAAAATAGCAAGGAAACCCATCTGTGTGTTGGTTTTTGTGTGACCCTTAAGCACTCCATTCGCGGCTATTGCCCTGGAGGGAGGGAAGTAGTTTGTGATCTGATCCTAGGACTTTCCTGCTAGCTATCCGGCTATTGCCCAGCGTTGCAAGGAAAACCTGTATGTGTGTTGGTATTGTGTGACCCTTAAGCACTCCATTTGCGGCTATTGCCCTGGAGGGAGGGTGGTAACTTGTGATCAGACCAAAGGACTTTCCAGCTAGCTATCCGGCTATTGCCCAGCGTAGCGAGGAAAACGTTTTTGTGTTGTTTTTGGTGTGACCCTTAAGCACTCCATTTGCGGCTATTGCCCTGGAGGGAGGGTGGTAGGTTGTTTTCAGAACCCAAAGGACTTTCCTGCTAGCTATCCGGCTATTGCCCAGCGTAGCAAGGAAAACCTGTGTCTGTATTGGTTTTTTAGTATGACCCTTAAACATTCCATTTGCGGCTATTGCCCTGGAGGGAGGGTGTTAGGTTGTTTTCAGAACCCAAAGGACTTTCCTGCTAGCTATCCGGCTATTGCCCAGCGTAGCAAGGAAAACCTGTGTCTGTATTGGTTTTTTGTGCGACCCTTAAGCACTCCATTTGGGGCTATTGCCCTGGAGGGAGGGTAGTAGGTTGTTATCAGAACCCAAAGGACTTTCCTGCTAGCTATCCGGCTATTGCCCAGCGTAGCAAGGAAAACCTATCCTAACACACCTTATGTTTTTGCATTTTTCCCCGAAAACAAGAGAGGAATTAGGCTGCCCTTGTCTGAGGTTTTCGTTCGTCGAGGTTGGGCTCCAGGCGTAGGCTGTAGAAAGCTTCTTTCCAAACGCCGTTGTCAGTTGCTAGTCTCGGTCACGGAACTAGTTCTTTATTGGGTGAGTTTCAATTAAAAATTGAACTACTTGATGTGTGTATATAAAAATAACTGCTTCAATGGTAGAACATTAGTACCTTATTTTCAGAAAATAACAGCAAAATATTTTCACATGTATAATGCTTTATTTAACATAAATAATTTGACAACTAAACAAATTCAAAAATTAAATTAGGGTAGGACATTTATTTTAATAAGTCTCACTTGAGCCAGCAATTGGTGACAAAATTACATTGAACATGATAGCGATTAGGATTCTGACAAGTATTTTTTGTTGGGTGTGTTGGGTGTTGGGTTTTTGTTTGTTGTTTGTTTTTGGTTTTTTTTTTTTTGGGGTTTTTTTGTTGTTTTTGTGGTTGTGGGGGGGGTTTGTGGTTGGGTGTGGTGTGTGGGGGTAGGCGGGTACGTAGGAAGAGTGGGAAAGTGAAACCAAGTTATGTGGTTGCGGGTTGTAGATATAAGGACCAGGGACCTACGAAAAAGAGATAGTGTGGAGAGAGTTTTTTCATGGAGATAGGATTTCGTGTATTCGCTTTGCGAGTCCAGTGTCTATTCTCTGCTCTTGAGATGGAAACGACAGGCCGAGGAGAAAGGAAATGCTCTATCCAAATAAGAAGAAAGACGAAAAAGAATTCTCCTGTAGGAGGAAAGAGAAGACAGGCAGGGAAGCGAAGAAAAGGAGTTTGTGGGCGCTCTGAGGGGGTGTGTGTTTTTGGGGGATGGGCGCGCGCTCTGTGGTCTCTCCAAGAGAAACTGCTTGGAAAAAGCTTAAAATGGGCGAAAACAGCGTGTTTTCTGAGGGTCACCTTTTCAACCTCCATAATAGCCCCCGTCGTAATGCTAAAGCTTTCCCCTCCATATTATAAATGACACAAAACAATCTCCTCCATGATTCTGAGAATATCAAGTATTGATTGAGGCAAGACACAAAATCGGACCCAAATTCCAAGCCCCGGATTAATGAGATTAGCATTAAAAGCTGAAGAAATGTACAATATTTAATTGAGCTCAGTATATACGCCAACAAGGAAACTACTGTAAGTATATCAATTGTTATCTCTAAAATTAAATGCCGCTAATCGTGAGCCAGCCAGAACACACATGATTTATTTTTTGTCATTTGAAAAATTATTAATCAAATGTCCAAACCAGTGGGATAAAAAAATAATCAGGGCAGTAAGGATCTCTGGAATGATAGTAACCATGTTATAATGCTGTGTTTAAACTCCACAGAGAATACCACTTATAAAAGCTGTCCAACAAAACAGACCATGAATTGTAGTAAACTTTTGAGCATCAGGAAGGAAACCCACATATGTAAATGGAATTAACAAAAATATGTTAATGAGGGCAGTTGCTGATGTGAAACAGAAGTAGAGCACAATAGTTAGTAAAAACCGCCCTAAATACAGACCGATATCCATACCAATTAGTGTGATATATTGACTCCAACTGATTTCATTGCAGAACGACCATTAATTTGTTCAGAGCTCAGAGGACTAAGATCGGTTAATATGACCATCAAATATGGGATGATGCCAGAATTTATTACAGAATTGACTGCATCTACTTTGTTTCGTACCTTAGTTAATGTATCTCTGCTATGCTCCATAATGTTTGAAATACCTGCTTGCAACTCAATTGTTATTTCTTGTAAAACATTTATCAAGTCAAAGCCATCATCTTCTGTATTTGCCATAAGAAATTGATCCTTATTTGTTAAACTACTACAATTGTTTTCTGACATTCTCACAAGCAATTCATGCAATATTAATAGGCTTAAAAAATAGCTCAGAAATAAAAGGAATCTATTCACCTAGTAAGTCCGTTCTCATGTTCAGCTCTGCTGAAATATGCTAGGGACAATACACAACACTATTATATCTCACAGCTACCAACACGGGCAAAAACAGGAAGAATATTGATTGCAAATTGGAAACTGAGGGTTAGATGGTGTCAAAACGCAATAGACGGATTCGGAGGGAAAGTGGAAAGCATGAAGGTGTGCAAATAGCACTGAGCCATGTGCAATAAAATCTGAAACAGGTTTGAGTTATAATTTTTCAAACTAATGAGCTACAATTAGTTTCAATATTGCAGACAGAAAAAATGACAAGAGGCCTAACAAGGATAGCTAAGTATTATTGACTACCAGATATTCACTAAGTGGGTCAAAATAATGATCAGATTGTCTGCACCCAGTCACAAAGAAAGTGTACACTATGTCTCAAATTGACCACACTAATAGCTTGCTGCACAGGGATGGGCGTCCAAGTGTTGTCATTTCACAAAATCGATGTTGAGAGCTTGTTATTCTTAGTTAGTGCCAAATTTATATATAAATTTTGATCAATTTGAATGCGACCTTTAAACGGGTTGCAATGAGTTGCGATGAGTGGACCCCAGAGGTCCCATCATGTAGTGTGTGAGATTATGGTAGGCAGGAATATTCGGAAGCAACCTATGTAGTTCCCGCATCAGAATTGCGACAAAAATGATCGCATTTTTAGCAGCAGCATTCAGAAAACAAAAGCGGAAAGCAGTGTAGATGGATCTGAACCCCTGTGCAGAGTGTGGTATCGGCACGGAGGACATCGCACAACTTATCAACTGCTGGCCATGCATCAACTTCTTCTGCAAGACCTGCACCCTGGACCTCGTCACCTGCATCACCTGGCACTTCGAGTTAGGCATAACTTAATTGCGTATGCCTATTTCACTGTCTTCAGTACTTACAGAAATTCACCTCATCCTACGCCAGATAAAGAACCCTATGGAAGTCATCAGCCCATACATTGGTAACATCGAGTTGGTCTCCATCCTCCGGGGGGTGGAGGGGGCGGCCATTGGCATGACCAGCGTCTTCCCCCACGCCTTCATCACCTTCGCTGCCCGGGTTCTGATCAACCTCATCTGCGGCAGGGATGTCAGTGACCTTGTTCCTTCCAGTCTCATCTCCTACTCCTCTCAGCCTCAGGCATGAGGGGAGGAGGAGAGGGGGGGGGGTTCAGCTAGGATCTGCGTTGTGGAAGAGGAAGGCGAACTGGTTGGAGTGGTTGTCATCCAGCTCGCCCACCTACTCCATGCCACCCAAGCTCCCCAGCCTACTCCATGCCACCTGCTCCTAAATTCGGCAGCAGGGATGCTGTGAGAGTAAGTGGGCCTCTTAGATTGGGTAGGGTATTGCGGGTACTGGGAAATTCAAAAAATTAAGAAATACGTATTTTAGCAAATTGCAAATTTTGAGCTGCAAATTTCAGACATACTTACATAGTTTATATATTTATTTATTTATTTTATTTTTTATTTATTTCTAATTTTCTAACACGTGTCCCATCAAGAGACGTATAGTACAGAGTACACAAAATACACTAAAATACACACATTAAATAAAATATATCATTTGTTTCAAAACATTCAAAACATTCTAAAATAAAGAATGATTGTCACTATAAATCAAAGGTTGTCCTCAATCCATGAAATCACTGAGTTGCGGTCGAAGCATGTTAAGTCGTGGTTGTGAGGCTATAGACCATTTTCGAGTATGTGATTTTATAAACGATTTTAGCTTCATAGGGCAAAAGTGGCCATAGGTTGTTGCAGTGTTTGCCTCTTCATCCTCTATTATTAGATTATTCCAGAGTGCCACAATATTCCAAAGGTGTTGTCTGTTGTACATTGCTTTTAGGTGTTCAGGCTGTCTTATTAGATAACGATTATTAGTGTCATAAAAAATGCTTGAGACCACAGCATTACGGCGGTTTCCAATTGGTCGGTTGGCCTTTAGGGAGTTAAATACTTTTGATGTTGTGCGACCACCAAAAACCCCTTGTGCAAGCAATAGAAGTCCAGCATGCAGGAACCACTTCCCAACATTATCCCATTGGAGCAACTGAAAACGTTCTGCATGGGAGGAGTCGGAGTTCCAGACGTTCAGGCATATCCTGCTGGCTAACGAAAGTAAGGAGTCCACTTTGTGCCATGAATTAACGGTGCATGGTGATACACTGCTAGCACACCAAAGGCTTAATGGTAAAAATTTGCATCTTATGTACTGCTTTGCCAGATTATGCGATATGTATTTTCTCACGTGAGTATTAAACCAATGGAGCAGCATTTTTGATTTTGTAGTGACAATGTTCCAGTGGTTCTCCATGTTTAGGTTGTTGTCATAGTTAATACCCAGTAGCTTCATGTGATCCACGTTAGTTAGCGCACTAATTTTGATGTTTCTGATGCCGAGTTGAGTTATTTGTCCGGGTGACCTTAGATAGAATTTGGCGCGTAAAATGTGATTGAGCAGGCTTTACCAGTAGGCATTTGCATTTAAGAAGGTTAAGTCTCAGCAGTAGGTCTTGTTGAAGGATTTTACTGATGTCATCTAAGCACTCTTGTACAACTTTCTCCTGCTTGGCACACCCTATCAAAGTTATGTCATCTGCATATGCAACTATTGTGCAGGGGCTAACATGACTGACTGCCTTTTTTATGAAGAAATTAAATAGTGCAGGGGATAGTGCTGATCCTTGAGGTAGTCCATGCCCATTGCTCCCAAACAATGATCCTTTTTCTCCATTTAGACGCACATAGTATTGTCTGTTAGCCAGCCAGGACCTAAGAATCCGAACATGGTGCTCCGGAGCCACCTCGGCAACCAGTTCCAGTAACAATCTATGTGAGACAGTGTCAAAAGCTTTTGAAATATCCAAGCTCACCATATAGGCAGGACCATTGATTTGTGAGAGTGTATGTTGGATAAATAGGTGTGCGTCATTAACTCCACTCTGTTTTCTGAAGCCAAACTGGTTGTCTCCAAACGTGAGCCATTCTTGGAAGGTGTCTAACAGTAGCCTTTCCATTACTTTACCTAGGATAGAAGAGCATGCTATTGGACGGAAGTCAGAGGGCCGTATTGGTTTAGCGACTTTTGGTACAGGCGTTAGATAGGCAATTTTGAAACTATCTGGGAAAATTCCTTCTAAGTACAGACGTTGAAACACTTTCGTAGCTAGGGGTGCTATCTTAGTTTTGCATTTCTTTAGAAAATTAGCAGGTATTCTATCCGGGCCACCACCACTAGAGCTTTTCATTTTCTTAAATTTGCGATAGACATTCACTTCTGAGAATTCTGTTGGGATCACAATTGCACTCTGGTCAGCTTTTGACAAGAGGCTCGACGTGTCTACTAGCAATGGGGTGGAGTCAAGACCGTCTTTATAGACAGAGCAGAGCTGTTTTGTGAGAATATGAGAATGGGATAGGGGGGAGGGGTAATTATCTCCACGGACACTGCTTGCACTCGCCACCATCCACTTGATATTTGACCGCGGAACGGCCCGAAGGGCCGCTCCGCGGTCTATAGAGGTTACTAAACTTTTGTCCTGATTGGGCTGGCGCGAGGGAGCGAAGCGAACCGTCAGCGCCCAGCCCCTCTTTTCGACCCAGGTGTAAGTTTTGGGGATTATTGCTAGATCTCAATTTTGATAAGGCTGCTGCTCGTCACAGAAAGCTCCAATCGTTATAATTCTTTTTGCAATGGAAAGAGCACCATCGAATTGACTATAGTTTATCTTTCGACTTTTGCTAAAAACGTTTTATTTTATTATGAAAAATGCAAAAAACCATTTGTCCGAACTCCTTCTTCTTCTCCTTCTCCTTCTCCGCATCTATTCAATGGACGATTGTAGGTATTCATTTCTTCCCCCACTCCCCCACCCTCCCCGGGTCCCTGGGCTTTATTTATTTATGTATTCTTAAGTCTTCAGTGAAATGAAGGAGCCATATTCACCAGTGGTGTAGTGGTGTAAGCGATTGAACAGCTGGATCAAATTGGTAGGTTCAAGTCCTACTCAGGGATTCAATTTAATTTTTGTTTTTTTAAAGTTGAGAAAACAACTGGTACTATCGGCAGGTCAAAAGTAAAGCTCTTTTCTCCAAAAATCGATTGCCCTGAGTCTAAATCAAGAAAATTTCTCAAAAATATGTTAGTCTGCCAATAAATATGCAATGAATTTTTTATTTTCGAATTTTTTTTCTTCATTATATTTTTTGGCCTGGGGTCGAGGGGCCGACCTCGCCCGCGGCAAGGTCAACCCTGTGGTCGAGGTTCCGGCCTTGCCGCACGGCGAGGTCCACCCTGTGGTCTAGGGGTCAACCTCGCCGCGTGGCAAGGTCGAACCTGCGGTCTAGGGGTCGACCACGCCGCGCGGCGAGGTCGACTCTAGGGTCAAGCTCGCCGCGCGGCAAGGTCGGCTTTTGGGTCGACCTCGCCGCGACTCGCGGCATGGACGACCTTGGGGTCGACCACGCCGCGCGGCATGGTAGAGCCCAAATTTCAGGGGTCGAGCATGCCGCGCGGTGCACTTGAGCGCTAGTCTGTGCCGTGGAGTTGCAGGGACGCGATTTTTTGATCTACTTTAATTCATAGCTATCTAAAAACATGGTTGGATAAAGAATTTAAAAGCATTTAAGAAAAATTTATCGAGGAGGTGGAATTTTAAAAAATAAAAAAATAAAAATTTGTCATCTCGCCGAAATTCAAGCGGCGTGAACGAGCGCTTGTTCGCACCGCGCGGCGTGCACGAAAACTCGATCGAGCCGCGGAGTTACAAGGAATCGATTTTTTGATCTACTGTGATTTATGCATATCTAAAAACACTTTTCAATAAAAAATAAAAAAGGATTTAATAAAATATATACGAGAAAGATGAAAGGTAGTAAAAAACTTTTTTTACTTTTTCGGGGTCTCAACGAGGTATGGTGGTACCTAACAAGGTCACGGCGTGTGCGAGACCATGACTTTAGCTGTATAGGAATCAACTGCTAAGGCTTGCCATGGCTTTAGCGTTCAAGACGTCTGCTGGTGACGCTTGGCCACGGCTTTAGCAGTCTGGGCGTGTACTGATGGACATTACCCATGGCTTTAGCGGTCTGGGCGTCTGTGAGGGAAGTTAAAACAAAGTCAAAAGCAATTCGGTTACAAGCAACCAGTCAGAGGCGCAAGCCCAATCTACCCAAGCTGGTGAGGTTTCACTTACACCCCTTAAACAGGCTCGCGTGCACCAAAGTAATCTATTCCTGGGATGACTAGTCAAAAGACTTAGAATGCTGAAAGCGGACTCATTTACATCGTCTTTGGGTGAGCATTGCCCATGGCTTTAGCGGTCTAGGCGTCTACTTGTGAGACTATCCCATGGCTAAAGCAGTCTCTTTCTCCTCTCTCCCTCTCCTTGCCGCGGGCCGCAGTTCATGGCATGATCCTGCATGCGATCATGCGGTGGAGTTGTAAATGAATGTGTTTTGATATGCTGCGATCTAGGGACTTCTAGATCTAGGAACTCTTTAAGGAACTGTTTACTCAAGCTCATTCTGGTCACACATTTCTATTCTCTCATCTATTCTATATTATGGAGCTGTAGCAGGTGCTGATTGAAATAGCTTGGTCATTCCTCCATTTGTCCTATGCCAGAAACTTCTCCATTCTGAGTGGCCACAGAGGGTATCATATGCCTATTTTGCCTAACGAAAATTAATATGATATCGCGCCAACATAATTGGATGGCTAACTGCTAGGCTACTTACA
>JASANA010012252.1:0-15110 GCA_030248095.1 Ptycholaimellus sp. GST1_10 | reverse complement strand
TATTGTTGCCTATCTTAGCATATCTATCATGACGAACTGAATATGCTCTATGTTTTATGGCTTTATAGAAAAAGGTTTGCTGCAATCTTGAAAATTGAAACTGGGCTGGCGCTAGGGAGCAAAACGACACTGAATAGAAATCGAAAACGACTGAAAACGACAGTGCAGAAATAAAATGCCATCGTCTTCGAAGCAGATTCCACTATAGTAGATGAATTTCTAAGATTTCGAACTCGGGGCAATGGAATTTTTGGCGAAAAAAGACCTAATTTGAACTGCGGTGTATTAGTGGTGTGAGTTATAAAATTAGTTTTTCCCAAAATTTAAATCACCCAAGAAAAAATCTAAAGAAATACATGTAGTACTAGAGGAATTTGCTTTACCAACTGCACTTTTGTTTTTGCTCCCACTTGGTAAGAGGCCACTTAACTGCACGCCAAAACAAATAAAAATTCATAGAAGCAGCATTAGAAGTTTTTGTTTACCGTTTTGCTCGAGCCATTTCTATTTTGGCAGTTAAGGCCTTCACTTTGGCTTGCCGATGGTACCGGATATAAGTGATATGAGAGTGGCAAATTTCAGAAAGCAGTTGACATTTATATGAAAATTAGCTAACACCTGCAACTTCAGTTTCCGTAACATCTGTGATAAGGTCTCCTATTCTACGATTCAAATGACTGACGTCCAATGCGCCATTCATTCAACCCACAACCACCAGCCACCTTTCCTGTTGGCCTTTCAAGCGTCAGCTTATTTAAAATTCTAGGAACTCTTTGGTACGGGGAAAGCTGAGTTTCTGAGAATAGCACCACTGCCTGCACGAGGCAATGGCAGAAAGCAATCGGCGTAAAAGCTCATACGCCTTGCCGCACTGTCATGACAACTAGCAGGAGCAGCAGCAGGATGGAAGCAGCTACAAATCTGGAAGTTTAGGGCTATGAAAGCAAAACTGCAGCTGCTGCCTTTCCTTGCCTTTTTAGTGGCCGGCGGCCTCGGTGCTGGACTATATTTCGTATTCTCTCAGGTTGTCATTCGGGCTGACTGTCCTCCTGAAATTTTAGAAAGTCAAGTTGCAGAAGGATGCTGAAGGCGAAACGCCAACTGCTATAACAATAAGGACAGCATGGGGTAAAAAATATCAGCACACAATTCTCGATTATGTTTAGTCTTGAAATCCTATTCCAATGCTAAAAATTCAGAATAGGGGTTGGAAAAAATCAGAAATACTGAAATTTACTCAAGTTTTTTGTTCAAACAAAAATCCCCATGCAGCACAATTTGGTCTTATTTTGGCCAAAACTTACCACAAACTCAAGCAGCTGAAATTCTCAAATTTAAAACAAAATGCCTGAAAAATGTAATTTTTGGGTGACTATGAATTTCGAACATTCGAACATAGTCCCTGTTATGAATTTCGAACATTGGAATCGAATTTCAAGACAAAAATATTCTCGAGCATTTGTAACCATTTTTTGTCTACCATAGGAAAAATTCAGTCTTGCTCTCAAATCCGGGTCTGTTCAAAACATTCGAAAATGGACATGCCGTATTTCAGCCGACAAAGGCAACTACTCATCAGCTAGCACTGCTCCGACTACCGCTGCGACGGGTAATCTATGAAATTCTAGCTCAAATAATGATGGCGACCTGGGAAACTTACAAAATTCTCAGCAACAGCCAGAATGGCTTCAGTACCTACCTCCTCAAAAGACCAAAACAGAATGAATAAGACAAAGAAAACAGTGCTGACAGGTGAAGGGCCGGCAGAGCGGGGGCCAAACTGCAACGCGAACCTGGAATGGGAGTGTCCGAGGGGCGTGATGTGCGTCCCATACAGCTGGCTGTGCGACGGGCTATTGGACTGCCCTGGCGAGGAGGATGAGCAGGGCTGCTTTTGCAACGAAACCGCCGGCAACTTCCACTGCCCCACGGGGCTCTGCATCGCGGCCAGCCTGAAGTGCGACGGCTATGACCACTGTGGGGACAACGGAGATGAGCTGGACTGTCCCTGCGAAGAATCCGATGGAAAATTCCATTGCACCACGGGGATCTGCCTCGAGGCCCACCAGAAGTGCGATGGCTGGAACAACTGTGGGGACAACGAAGATGAGCAGGACTGCGGCTGCGACGAGGCCGCCGGTAACTTCCATTGCGCCACGGGGATCTGCATCGCGGCCAGCCTGAAGTGCGACGGCTGGAACAACTGCGGCGATTACGAAGATGAGCAGGACTGCCCCTGCGAAGAATCCGCTGGAAAATTCCATTGCACCACGGGGATCTGCATCACGGCCGCCCAGAAGTGCGATGGCTGGAACAACTGTGGGGACTACGAGGATGAGCAGGACTGCCCCTGTGACGAGTCCGCCGGGAACTTCCTTTGTGCCACAGGGATCTGCATTGCGGCCAGCCAGAAGTGCGACGGCTGGAACAACTGTGGCAATGACGAGGATGAGCAGGGCTGTGCCTGTGACGAGTCCGTTGGTAAATTCCAGTGCACCACGGGGCTCTGCCTCACAGCCAGCCTGAAGTGCGATGGCGTGAACAACTGCGGGGACTACGGGGATGAGCAGGACTGCCCCTGCGAGGAGTCTGCTGGGCAATTCCGCTGCGCCACAGGTATCTGCATAGCGGCCAGCCAGAAGTGCGACGGCTGGAACAACTGCGGGGACTACGAGGATGAGCAGGACTGCCCCTGCGATGAGGCTGCCGGCAACTTCCATTGCGCCACAGGGCTGTGTATCGCGGCCAACCTGCAGTGCGACGGCTGGAACAACTGCGGGGACGACGAGGATGAGCAGGGCTGCCCCTGCATCGAGTCCGCCGGGAAGTTCCAGTGCCCCAGCGGCCAATGCATCCCCTCCAGCTGGCTCTGTGATACTTGGGATGACTGTGGGGACAATAGGGATGAGGAGGGCTGCCCCTGAATATTCCTGCCACTCATGGGCCTAGTTGCTTGAGACAGTGTCCGTCCATTATCTACATACGTATGTTTGTTTGACTGTGTGACGTGTGTGCGAGTTTTTTTGCGCGGCCGAAGGCCGCCTGCCGCGGAGGGCAGGGCAGTCAGAGCTCCGGAGGCCGGAGGGCATGGGTGCGGAGGCCCCGGAGCGTAGCCTAGCATGCGAAGCATGCTAGGTGAAGCGTAGGGGCCGTAGCACCCGTGCCCCGAGGCCAGAGGAGCTCTGGCGCCCTGCCCAAAGCGGCGGCCAAGGCCCGCTTAAGCAGTTACCCCATTTTTCGTCCGAATTCCGCATATATATATATATACTTGTCCGTTCGCGGCCAGTACTCCCCGGTTTTTCAACGAAATTGGCTGAAATTTTGCATGAAGGTCCGCCTGGGTGGTGGCTCGAGGCGTTTTTTTGCGATCGGCGTCATTTTCAGTGGTTCTTGATTTATGGTCCAAAACTTGAAATTTTATGACCTTGAAATTCGAAAATTTTTCGAAAAATTGCATTTTCTTTGATTAATTATTAATTAAATCGCATTAAATGCCTCAGAAACCAAAACTAGACCTATAAGTTTGTTTGCTTAATTTCATTGCTTAACGAGGTGGACAAGGCCGCGCATCTCTTGGCAACAGCCGAGAATACCTTGTTTAGATCTCAGCCCAGCAAGCCTTGGCCCAAAATATTATTTGATTGCTGAGAAATGGCCATTTTTCTAACACCTAATTTGTACCTCTGGCTGGACAGGGTTGCGGAAAAAAGAGCCACTGAAAAAAGTGTCACTGAAAAATGTGCCCCGGAAATAAGTGCCACCGGAAGATAGTGCCACCAAATATAGTGCCACCGTAAAATAGTGCCAGTGGAAATAAGTGCCACTGGAAAAAAGTGCCACTGACATAACGTGCCACCAATTTTTGTTTATGACATCAATTATGACCTTTTTTCTTCTTGACCATCAAATATTCTAGTATGTAGCTTCATACTGTTGCATGTTTTGCCCTGAACAAATAAAAAATACTAATACAATGAATGAAGCATTTTATAGCACATTTTCATTGGTGGCACTTTCTTCCGGTGGCCCACTTTTCTAGTGGCACTTTTATGTCAGTGGATCTTTCTTCCGGTGGCACACTTTCAGTTGATCATTTTTCCAGTTGATCATTTTTAGAAATGTTTTTGGTACCGAAAATTGAAAATCAATTGAATTTTTTTTCTTTTGTAGCAGACCATTAATAGCAATCAAGCAATATTTGGGCCTGCGTTTGGCCTAATGGCCTAATGACCAAAACAATGGCCTAATCACGATTCCCAACTAGAACCTTCGATCTTTGGTAAGTGGAATAACCCCTCTGAATCCTTTCGCAAAGCGCCTCCTAAATGAATCTCTGAGCTTGCTGCGTTGTTCGGGCAGACGAGCAGCGCTGTACGATGCACAGAGAATTCATGGCATCCATTCATAACTTTGACGTGAAGAAGAGGCCAGGACGCGGTACCGGAAACCGTCCACCACGTCATCGTCCTCATCAACCCCAACTCCGCCAAGCAATGGATTCGTCCATCGGCCACCTGAGCTGGGCCAAATAAGGTGAAGAATAGCAAACGGATTGCAGGGGCGGGTAAGAGTCGGATGGAGATGGACGGGATCCATTGGCGGGACAGGATTCGGCCATCCCCACCCACAACATGGACCAGAGCCTCATCTTCTGCCGCACTCAGCGGGCAGGGAAAGGATCTCCCATCTTCCATTCCTAATTATCCAGGGCTTGCTTTGATTACAGCTGCGTCTGCCTGCATGGAGGGAGAACTTGGAGAAGTTCAAGTAGGGGCGCGTCATCTGCATCGACGTGGCTGCCCGCGGACTTGACATCCAGTTTTCTGATTACTCTTTGCACTACCTCCCTTTATGCTCCACTCATTGCAACAAGGCCCGTTCTCAAATGAGTCTGCTTTGCCACAGCAAACTGGCAAAGCTAACTATCTGCACGGAAACGGTCGCACGAGACGCGCTGAAAGGTTGAGTGGACGACACAACGATGTATAACATGATTTGAACAGGATGGGTCTTGCGAGAAAGGGTCTCTTCGGTGGCAGAGAAACTGTGTTGGCCAACTTGGAAAGGGTAACCATAACCTCTATTTCAACCTCAAAACGAAGCTTCTCAAGTGATTCATTATTCTGGTGTTGGCGGCTGATCTTTGTATGCTAAAGTTTATCAAATCAAATTTTATGACCTTTATGCTCAAGCAACTATTAGTGCAGATCATTAAAAGGCAAAAAATCTAAGAGAAAACATTGAAGCAAATATTCACAATCACAGTAATTTCATCCACCCTTTAACAGTCAAAGGTTTTTTCACCCCTAAATGACCGGGTTAATTTAATGAACAGAACATAAATCTCTTTTACATAACATTGCTGATGCAGCACAGAACATTTGTTGCAGGCTTAGATTTTGTGTTTGGCTTAGTTTAGACTCAGTTTAAGTACATGGTTTAAGCCTCAGACGTATGGCTAGTCTGATGCTTACGCTTAGTCCGGCCTATGGCTGGGCTTAGTTATGCAGTCTATTAAGCTATGTAATGTGCTGCTGAGGCTGAGGAGTTGTCATTTTGAAAGACTCATTAAGTAACGTAGGCTCATTCGTTCTGTGCTGCATCAGTTATGTTCTGTGAAATACACAAACATGTGAGGGTAGATGTAGCTCATTTCCCATCTTAGACATGTTTAGGCTTCATTATAGCTTTAGTTGAAGGCTTGGCTTAGTAATAGTTGTAGGCTCATTTTACTAAATAGAACAGTACTCAGCTGATGATAAAAGCTGGTGCCAGTCCAAGCTTTGACTTTGGTGCTGGAGAATCTCTGGAGAATGCACACAAACATTCTGGCAGCAAATCATATTTTCAAATTCCGTAATAATGTTGCTTGGCGGCTAAGAGGGTGCCGTGCTTCCGCTTCACTCGCACGGACCCAATTTTGAGGGCTTCTTTTTATTTTTGCCGCAGTATTTACGAGCCCAGTGCGTGCACAGTTTGGCGAGGACAGTTCCCACGTGAATGAGACCTATGAAGCTCTGCAATGTCAGCATTATTTACCTTTCCATTTGTGAGAGTGTCTCCTTACCGCGCCTGCCCAGAGACCAATGGTACCTGAAATTTAATCAATGTCTATGCACAGCGAGCTGCCAAAACCTCACAGACAATAAAAAACCAACCGCCGATATCGCTCAGAAAACTCTCCCAAGTGTATCCCAACACTTCCTGCGCCCTTACTTTTATTCATACAATGTGAAAGTAATTAGCGCGTAATTGACCTTCATGCGAGGGTAGATGTCTGGATCAATTACAATATGTATCATTACGCGTACGCGTTTTCGTTCATCCGTTGGCAAATAGTCTATGGAAGTGTATGGAACAAGTGACTGTTTAACGTTGTAGAGGTACTTTTCGCACCGGGGGAGACATTGTTTGGCGCATTCAAAAATTGCAGAATCTTCAACAACTATCTGTCAAAAAAAGATTAATCTTATTTTGGCTTTTTTACCATTGTAATCGAGGCACTGGGGAATTCGATTGTTGTGGTAAAAGGCATGGCTGCAGATTACACCAGGATCAGTAGACTCCCGCACGTCGTACGATGAGAAGGCTATGCATCCACAAATACTCTGAAATGCCGATTCCAAATTTGACACTATTTTTATCCGACAAAAAGTGGAATTCCAAGTTGCACGCTAAAAATGAACGATTTTGATAAATAAACCCATTGATTTCATTTCACGCTTTTAAAAACCCTGTCGTATGCTCATTCTCTCATACCTGGTACCATCGGCAATCCAAGTACGGTTCTCTATTGGAATCTGCTGCGTCATCTGCATTGTGTTTTTGGGCGCGCCTTTAAAGAGAACCATATTCCAGCGGTAGTAATTTTATTTCTTTGACTTTTTAATCGGGAAAGTTTCAATTTTTGAAGAAAACAGATTCATACTTGGCTTGACAATGTTAATTCGATTAAAGCCATTATTGTTGGCCGATACATACTATATCTGGTACCATCGGCAGGCCAAATGTGGGTCTCTTTTCTCCAAAATTTGGAATTGCCTCGAGTAAAAAGTCAAGGAAATATAATTTCTACTAGTGGAATCTGCTGCTTGGACAGTTGCATTTTGTTTTTGGCGCGCAGTTCAGTGTCTCTTTCCATGCGCGCCCAAAACAAAATGCAGATGACGCAGCAGATTCCACTAGTAGAAATTATATTTCCTTGACTTTTTACTCGAGGCAATTCCAAATTTTGGAGAAAAGAGACCCACATTTGGCCTGCCGATGGTACCAGATATTTCTACCACTTTTAATATTGTATAAAATGTAAAAATACAAATTTTATATTGTTGATTATATATTTAGTTAAGATTTTATTAGATAAGTAAAAAAATGAATAAAAAATAAACTTATTAAAAAAATAAAACAAAAAGAAAAAATTCGAAAATGAAAAATATAATGCAAATTCCTTGGCAAATTAACATATTTTTGCGAAATTTTCTTGACTTAAACTCAGGGCAATCGATTTTTGGGAGAAAGGAGTATGATTTTTGTCTGCCGATGGTACCACATATTTCTTCCATTTTTAAGATAAAAAAAAGACAAAAAATTTGGCTCAAAGAAGGTTTGAACCTGGTCATTTCTGAACCGAGTCCAATAGACAAGCCACTTGACCACACAGCCGCATTACTTCCTCTGTAGACTTAGACAATATTAATTGAACAGAACTACCAATGCACCTTGTCGATTTATGCCTTTAGTACAGGCCGATTGAATACCTACTATCGTCCATTGAATAGATGCGGAGAAGGAGAAGGAGAAGGAGAAGGAGAAGGAGGAGGAGGAGTTCGGACAAATGGTTTTGAGTGATTTTCTAATGATTGCTGCAAGTTTTGGGCGATTTCTCGCGAGTTTTGGACAATTCGATGATGCTCTTTCCAATGCAAAAAGAATCAGAACGATTGCATTCTTCTGTGAGGAGCAGGAGCCTTATCAATTTTAAGATCTAGCAATAACCCCGAAAACGTACACCTGGGTCGAAAAGAGGGGCTGGGCGCTGACGGTCGCTATGCTCCCTCGCGCCAGCCCAATTTATTGTCTATTGAGGAGATGGACCGGAGCAGGGGCAGAGGAATAGTTTGGACAAACGATTTTCAACAATTTTCTCTAAACGTTTCAATCTATTTGGCGATTTCTCGCGAGTTTTGCTCAACTAGATCATGCTCTGTCCAATGCAAAAGAACCAAAACGATTGGATTCTTCTGTGAGGAGCAGGAGCCTTCAAGTTTAAGATCAACACATTCAATTCAAAACATACACCTGGGTCGAAAACAGGGGCAGGGCGCTGACGGTTTGCTCAGCTCCCTCGCGCCAGACCAATTAGCTCATCATCTCCCAGACTTCTATTTTCCCCAAACTTTGTGAGCCGGTAGTGCGCCAAACGATAACTTGTATAAACGTTAAGCGACATCGTAGCTTGCATTCTCTGACGGTGTAATCGTTGGAGCATTTTGACATCCCTTGGACATCTGAAAAATCATCTCATCTTGAGCAGCACATTGGTGAAACGCTACAGTTTTTGAAAGCTAATTTGATGTCTGCTGGGGCCTATGGCTTACCTTTAGGCATGGAAATATAGTGTCCCTTGGTAGCAATTTCGATGCGTGCCTCAAGACCGGGTTTGACATAGTCCACATAATCCTGCCTCAGGCCATGACCCTCATTTCCAACGGACACGTAAACTCTCGCGTCACTGACCCTGCGAGAAAAAACATGAGACGTTAACCAGTCTTTCAATCGTTTAGGAAAGTTTTTTACGAATGAGGAGGGTAATAGGCATCAACGTAGACGAATTCCCCTTCGAATGTTGTCAAGTTATCCAACTCTCTGGATTGAATGCATGCTGAGTGGCTGAAAAGGCCATGTTTGGATAATCAAAGGAGCTCGTCTCATGCGACCACCCAAAAGCTCGATCATCGACTCATATCTATGGCGCTGTCGCGCGCTAAGAAAAGTGCAAGGCACAAAAATAACTCATCAATGTCCACAAGCCGGCCATCGGTGAGCAAGATGGAGTCCGCATCGAAGTCAACCACGGTATATCGAGTAAGTCTGAAAGCGACGGCTAAGGCCAGCCTCGTCGCTGTCCACTCCCGCAACTCCTGCATCCAAACACGGCTGTGCTTGGAAACAGAAGCAGCAATATCTAAATGTACCACTATGGATATGTCAAGCTGGCGAAGCCAGTCTTGGAAATGTATAATGCTGTCAAATATAATGCTGCCTTGTTGCGTATCCCTATGGCCTCGTTCCAGATTGGTGGTTTCACCCAGCGTGGCCAGCCCCAGGGAGAGCAGCAATCCGTCCTCATGTAATCCATTCTCCTCAATAGCCCAGCAAAAATTTGTAACAAAATCATAACTTCTAGAGGGAAGTCATCTGCTGCTCTAGCCACAACAATGTATTTAGCTGCTCCTCAGCTCAGAGTGGCCTCATTCTGCTCAACGCTCAGTCATGCTGGAAGAAAGCCTGTCCCTCCTGAAGCTGGCTCACCAGAGCCAGCACTTCTGAGCCCTGAATCGAATTCGATTTATGTTCCTTGCTCGCGCTCCTTGTTTTCAAAGAGAAGCAGATGAAAAAACACCATAAAGTCCCGCTTTGTACTATAGTTGGCAAGGAGGCGTTGTAAGTCCGATAAAGGGGGCCATTCGTACTTCCTCTGTTCTCCATTTTCTTGGCGCCAACGCAGAAAGTAGGTGTATTTCAAGTTTGCCGGGTGGAAGCCATGACCGAAGCAGAATGTCATCGGCGGATAGGGCACATCTTTATTGAACACCATATCAACTGACGTGAATCTTTGCGATGTCTGGTACTGCTCCATCTGCAGACCGATTATGTCCATTCCTATGGTTCAGTTCAATCAAACCCAGCATCAAACCAAGCCAGCTCTTTTTATGCATTTTTTGTGTATTTTAGGGCAAACCATCAGTTTTTTGAGCATTTTTTGCTTATTTTTATGCTCGAAAATTAAGATTAGTTTTTAGCTTTATAACATTTTTATGCTTGAGAAAGCAACGGAAAACAAAGGGCCAAAATAGTATTCACTCAACTTCTCAAACAGCGCTTCTTAAGACAAATATGTAACCAGCTTCAGAGTATCGCGAACCGTAAAGCCCAGAAATACGACCAAAACAACACACCTGCAACATCCTTCATGCGCAAAAGCAAAATTCCAAGGTCTGAAGAAAACCAGAATATGTTTTCAACTGTTCGATTTCGTCGACTAAGAAAAGCAAAGCCATGAATCGGCGTCAAATCCTTGAATTGTTCCGAGATCAGCGATAGCAGGCTTTTCTCATCTTCTTCTGTCATCTCTGAAGCATGCAATGTGAAGCCACTAGTCCCACTAAAAGGAGGAAGGTAAGGGAAGACCTTCAGCATATTTATTGTCGAGTGAAATCCAGATTAATTTAAGCAATCAGTTAAAGAGCATCCGCGTTCTCAAGAGTAACTAATGAAATGAAACCACAAGCATAGAGCTAAGATAAGCCTAAGCAAAATGCAGTCTTACAAAAAACATTTTTCACTCTGGATAAGTAGTGAACACATGCAGGTCAAGGTAGCGATGGAGATTCAGTGTTCTGCTGGTGTATTTACTAATGAAGAGAAAAAGAAGATGCAGCCTATGAAACCTTCAACTCTGAACACCTGACCCAGACTTTGCTCATGATCTGATTCATGCCTCCCACCCGTTAAAAAGCGCACCCTTTTTTATTTATGGATGCAAATCACAAGAATGATGAAGTATTGGGTTGAATTTAGGTATGTGGATCCTGAAAGGGTGAATAAGCAGAATCTATGTGGTCAGCTCAATACTAGTACCCTTAATCCAGTGACCAACCGCGGAGGGCAGGGCAGTCTGACCTTCGGAGGCCCTGGAGCGAAGCATACTAGGCAAAGCATAGGGACAATAGGAGGAATCACGGCCAGAATGCAGGCAACGTGAGGCAATCTGAGTAAGAGCCCGTCCGCCATTCCAGAGAAGCTCTCCCAACAGCCATAGCTGTCATGACGACTGGCGAGAGTAGCCCTCTTCTTGGAAGCAGACAGAAGACTGGCTGCTCCACGACATGAAAAATATATCTGGTACCATCGGCAGGCCAAATGTGAATCTCTTTTCTCCCAAAAAGTCGATTAGTCCGAGTTTAAAGTCAAGGAAATACATCTACTACTATTGGAATCTGCTTCTACAATTGCATTTTGTTTTAGCGCGCAGTCCAGTTGCTCTTTCCATTGCGCGCTAAACCAAAATGCAGGTGGCTCAGCAGATTCCACTAGTAGTAGATGTATTTCCTTGACTTTAAGATACGGTTTTTGAGAGGAGCACGAATGGAAGACCCATGGTTTTTTGACCCCCCTTTTTTATGATAGGAATCAAAAGTACAATATGTGGGAAGTAAAATTCATAAATATACTTGGTGTCAAAACTCAATATCCATGGCAGGGCAGCGCTGACAAGTTGTAGGTCGGAAAATTTGAGTTTTTGGCGATTTTTTTCATAAAACTCAAATTTCAGACCCATTTTTATGCTAAAAGTACCCATGTTGGGTATCGATCGATTTGTTTACATTAGCTGCATACAACTATGACAAAAGTTTTTAAAGTTTTTACCAAAAAATTTCATATTCTACCAAAAAACCAAATATATGGGATAAAATGAAATTTTGAAGATTCACGAAAACTTGACTTTTCTCAAAATTTTTTGGTTTAAAATCTGGTTTTTGACTTCGCCATCGTATTTCTCGCGAAATTTTGGTCCAGAAAATGTGTTCAAACTTGCCAATAAGGGGTGGCCCAAATGAGATATAGACCCAAACATGACGAGAACCAGAAAAATGCCCTATGTTACAGCATAGGGCATTTTTGCTGATGTAAAATTTTGATGCTAAAAAACCTCCCGCTCTTCAGGAACACGAAACTGCTCAATTTCCTTTTGTGAGCTTATCAGCGTAAGCCTTAGGCAGGTACTTGGCAAAAAAATGCAGGGTTTGAGTTTATATACATGAAATTTTATCCAAAGTGTACGGACAGGTCGAGAATTCGCCCTATGCTATAACATGGGGCAAAGTTGACCAAAAATTTTTTTGCCTTGAATTTTAATTCCAACGCCCTGAATCGATGCTCTGGTCTCAAATACACCTAAAAATATCATTCCTATGCCCAATTTCATCATATTTTGAAACATGATCTCTTAGTAGGTTTTCTCATTTGGGACCAATTTGAACAAATAACATTGAAGCACTTAATCTCAAAATATGATGAAATTGGACATAGGAATGATATTTTTAGGTGTATTTGAGACCAGAGCATCGATTCAGGGCGTAGGAATTAAAATTCAAGGCAAAAAAAATTTTGGTCAACTTTGCCCCATGTTATAGCATAGGGCGAATTCTCGACCTGTCCGTACACTTTGGATAAAATTTCATGTATATAAACTAAAACCCTGCATTTTTTTGCCAAGTACCTGCCTAAGGCTTACGTTGATAAGCTCACAAAAGGAAATTGAGCAGTTTCGTGTTCCTGAAGAGCGGAGGTTTTTTAGCATCAAAATTTTACATCAGCAAAAATGCCCTATGCTGTAACATAGGGCATTTTTCTGGTTCTCGTCATGTTTGGGTCTATATCTCATTTGGGCCACCCCTTATTGGCAAGTTTGAACACATTTTCTGGACCAAAATTTCGCGAGAAATACGATGGCGAAGTCAAAAACCAGATTTTAAACCAAAAAATTTTGAGAAAAGTCAAGTTTTCGTGAATCTTCAAAATTTCATTTTATCCCATATATTTGGTTTTTTGGTAGAATATGAAATTTTTTGGTAAAAACTTTAAAAACTTTTGTCATAGTTGTATGCAGCTAATGTAAACAAATCGATCGATACCCAACATGGGTACTTTTAGCATAAAAATGGGTCTGAAATTTGAGTTTTATGAAAAAAATCGCCAAAAACTCAAATTTTCCGACCTACAACTTGTCAGAGCTGTCCTGCCATGGATATTGAGTTTTGACACCAAGTATATTTATGAATTTTACTTCCCACATATTGTACTTTTGACTCCTATCATAAAAAAGGGGGGTCAAAAAACCATGGGTCTCGGCCCTTTGGCCCTTCGTGCTCTTCTCGCAAAACGCCTCTTAAACTCGGACTAATCGACTTTTTGGGAGAAAAGAGATTCACATTTGGCCTGCCGATGGTACCAGATATTTCTTCCACTTTTAATCTAGTATAAAAAGTATAAATAAAATTTTTATATTGTTGGTTATGTATAGTTATATATTAAGATATTATTGGACAAAAAAATAAATAATTGATAAAAAAATAAAAATACGAAAATCAGAAATACAATGCAAAATTATTGGCAAACTAACATATTTTTGTGAATTTTTCATTATTTATACTTAGGGCAATCGATTTTTGGGCGAAACGAGCTTTAATTTTGGTCTGCCGATGGTACCAGTTGCTTTCTCAACTTAAAATTTCCAAAATAAAAATGATTGCCAGAGAAGGATTCGAACCTGCCAGTTTCACCCAGCTATCCCATCGCTTAGACCACTACACCACTGGTGCATATGGAACATTAGTTTAACTGAAGACTTATGAATAAATAAATATATGAGGGCCAGAAACCCGGGGAAGGGGGGTGTGGAGAAGAAATGAATACCTACTCTCATTTCAAGAATAGATGCGGAGGAGAAGGAGAAGGAGAAGAAGGAGAAGGAGAAGGAGGAGTTCGGACAAATGGTTTTGAGTAGCTTTCTCTTGTGTTCTGTCGTTTTTGGGCATTTTCTCGCGAGTTTTGGTCAATTCGATGATGCTCTTTCCAATGCAAAAAGAATCAGAACGATTGGACGTTTCTGTGAAGCACAAAATCCTTATCAATTTTAAGATCTAGCAATAACCCCGAAAACGTACACCTGGGTCGAAAAGAGGGGCTGGGCGCTGACACTCCGCTAACGCTCCGTTCGCGCCAGCCCAATTGAGATTATGTTTGAAAATAAATAATGTTTGCAATACCTCGCCACTTGGGCAAAGATAAAAAACCAAAAACTTTATTAAACTGGAACTGGATCGAGTTTGTGTAAAGCACACAGCAAGCGAGGCTAAGACCATAAGGAGATTTAAGTGTGCATTGCTTGTCACAACAGAATCAATCTCAATTGTCAATCTCAAATCAGCTGAAAATGAGCACGGAAAAGCAGATAAAGTGTCCAGAATGCCAGCTGCTGGTATCCTTGGACTCAGTTGCTGAGCATGCGTTGGAAGCAGGTCACGCCGGTCCCTCCTTCATTTGGACTTGCCCAGACTGCCCGTTCCATTCCACTCTGTTCATGTTCTTCGTTTTGGCCACATTGCTCTGCTTGAGGTTGAAAGCGGCGGACTTAGGGTCGGTGGCCAAGCACTGCCTGATCAAGCAGCACAATCCTCGCGGCATCCAGAACATTGGCTTTCTTCCCGTTCCCTTCAGCTTCATCTAAAAAGCCAGAGCATTCTGAGCAAGCTAAAGTTTTTAGGAATTCCTAGATTTCTTTGCTCGGGTGGCTGAGGCAAACAAATCCGTTTTGCGGGCTTCTCCTTCGTCATCAACTTCCATTTCACCGACGTCGAATGCAGTAGAGCCAAAGGCGACAGATCTAGAAAAGGGCACCGTTCGCAAAACTCTAGCACCAACCCCCAGCCAAGTACGCCGAATTGTTTGCCCAATTTGTAGCTTTGAAGAGTCTTTTTAGGGTGCGGGCAATAAATCGGCAACTAAACGAAGCCGCGGTCGACCCACCGTCAAGGAGCAGCAGCTGGCCACCCCAACTCACGCCACCTGCAACCTATGCTTCACAACTGTCCCCTCCTCTCAGCCCAATTCAGCCGTAAAGGCTGCAGTTGTGGGAGTTTGCAGGTGGAGTATCGTCCGAAGACCAGCTCGCCAAACTACGTCAACGCCACTCGTCTTCGATATCACGTCACCTCCGGTTAGCTGTTTTATTCGTCAACCAGCCAAGACCATGCCATGCTGAAACGCAGTGAGTTTCAAGAAACGAACATGTAACTAGAACAGCTAACTTGAACAGTAGCCAGAAC
>JASANA010012248.1:0-27746 GCA_030248095.1 Ptycholaimellus sp. GST1_10 | reverse complement strand
GTGCAGGGTGAGGGCTGGACTACTGAATGGCGTAGTCGACGCTGGCGGCGACGTAGCTGGGCTTGGAGTAGAGGTGCTAGCAGTTGCAGGTGGAAGGGAGGCAGCAGATCGTCTTGTGGCCATGGGTGTTTCCACTCATGAACCACTCCATGTCTGCGACCATAAAAAGGGGTGTGCTGCACAGGAGCACACTGAGTCCCTTTTGATAGCCTTTGCGATGGGAGCAGAGTTGGGCGGAAGCTATTATCGGATATAGATAGTTACAACCGGAAGAGGCCGGAAGTTAGTAGGAAGCAGTGGAGGAAAGGTAACACCATCACCTGCATTCTATCAACACTGAGGAGGTCCGGCCTTGGCAGGCCAGACCCCTCAGCCACTTTACAACGGAACCATGATCTGGTACTGAAGGACTCCCAAGTCCGCACAGCCTGGGTCCAGAGCCCCAACGCCTACTTCCAGGACTCCCCTTTGTGAGAGAGAGGCAGAGAGTGGAGTTGGGAGGGAGAATCTGTGAATGACTGTAGGCGACGGGAGGGTCAGGAGCTGTGCAGCGTGTACTATGCGGCGCTGAACTTCAAGGACATCATGCTGGCCTCGGGGCGGCTGCCCCCGGAGGACATCCCGGGCCAGTTTCTCGACAGAGACTGTCTCATCGGTTTCACCCTTTTTCTATTAATCTAGCCTTTTTCTATTCTTTCTCTGCACTGCGGTCAGAGAAGGATAACGGCTTTGAATCGTCAGTTTGCTATGGAAACCAGTTCTCCATGCTCGCTTCAACAGATTCAGTCACTTATTCGCTTATTCTCTTCAGTTAAATTAGCTTGCTAGCTGAACCAGCTAATTGGCTTAAAATTGTCTTAAAAATTTAGCAAATTAGCCAAACATACATGAAGAGAAAACTTAGAAGCTAGAAAATACTAAGAAAGCATTGTAGCCAAGAAAAAATAGGTTATCATTAATTAATTCCACGTTCATCTGTTGTTGTTTCAGCTATTCAGTTTCTTGGATCCATCTGTCAGAATCGGTAAAAAAAGGGGTAAATGAGTCATAAATGAGTCATAAAGTCAAATCATTTCATGCTGAGTAAAAAAGAAAGAGCCAATCGGCTGATTATTGTGACGTTTTGTGAGAAGAGCACGAATGACCCAAGGGCCAAGACCAATGGATTTATTGGCTCCCTTTTTTATGACAGGAACGAAAATATCAATAAGTAAGAAGTAAAATTCATATAAACGCTTGAGTTCGAAACTCAATATGCAGGGCAGTACAGCTCTGCAAAGATGGGAGTCGGAAAATTTGAGTTTTAGGCAATTTTTCGCGTATAACTCAAATTTAAGTCTCATTTTTTTCAAAAGTACTTAAATTGGGTATGGATCGACACTTGAGGCCAGAGCAACGATTTAAAGGTCAAATACGCGCAGAACCACCTCCACCGATTTCCATTTTGTATTGATATGTTATTGGGACTGAGTGTGTAAGTGTGCAACAGTAATAGGTTTTCTTCAAAGGTCTTTGGGTTCAGAGATATGAGCCCATTGAAATGGGAATTTTAATAACTAGAAATGGCTTCAAATTGAATCAAATCAAATGCTTCCTAATCGTAATGTACTATACATAGCTGAAACACGGGAAACTTGGGTAGAAATCAAAGGTCTGATGAAATGAAGGATAATTATGAGAGCAAGCAATGAAATGAAGCAATGGCATAATGGGGATGCATTAGATGGGATCTGGGACTGCGTCCATCTCCTGGTAAGGCTGGAAGCCGGTGTAACAGCCAAATTAATAGCCAAATTTACTTTGTTTCTTATTCTACCGAGCAGAGCGGAAGTTTTTTTACACCTAATATGGAGTATTTGCTATGATTATGGGTCAATTTGGGGGCGTAGATTTCAAAAATTGAGGTCCCAATTGCCAGAAAAAATTCTAAATTATGAAAATTAAGGGAAAACCTCAAAAACTCCCAAAATGAGCATTTTTTGGTCGGTTTTCGAGCCACGCGGAACGACGCGGACGGTTTTGACCATCTGTCTTGGCCTTAATTGATGTATTTTATCATAACGGAGCCACACTGGTGCCCGCCAGTGCCCGCCATAAAATTTCCCTAACAAACTTGCCCAAAAACTGGCTTTTTGGGAAGCTCCCAATGGTTAAGCATAGCAAACTTTCCAAACAAATTTCTCAACACTAGAACCGATTTGCGCCAAACCAATGGTGGTTGCAAGCTTACTTCGGGGATACCTACCCATGCTTAAAATATGAGCCAAATCGGTGGGGGTGGTTCTACGCGTAATAGGCCTTTAAGAGAGGGTGTCTGTAAGGGTAGAGAAAAATTTTTACTCTGATTTTTGAAAGTTGGCCTCAATCGATGGGCTATATAGTGGGATACATGGCCCTGAAAACCGTTTTGAAAATTTCAGCTTTGTATTAGAGATATGGCCATTATTGTGAAAAGAGGTCCAAAAATGGCCCAAAATTCCGATTTTCGACATAAACTTTTTCAAATAGGCATAGCTTGAGCTATGTTCTACCGAATTCAAAAATTCAAAAGCTCACCTGTTTCTGAACATTTAGGCAACATTATATGTGCCATTGACCTATAGTGGCATGATTTGGATGGCCGTTACAAAGGTGAGAACCAAAAAATTACCAAAACTGATATGTTAAAATTTTGGAAATTTTTGTCATTTTCTCCAAATTTTAAGTCAAACGTCACCCTTTTGACGCCGGATTCTGAGTTTTCAACTTATTTTGGACCTAGGGGCATCTTTTATTTGCCCATATTGGTGAGCACAATCGAAATCCATCAGTCAAAATTTGATGATATCTAGACCCAGCCCTATGTTATAACATAGGACGATTTGGATGCTACAAAATTTTTGCACTAAAAAACTTCCTATTCCTTAGGATTTGAATTTGAGTCAATTTCCTTTCAAGACTAAGTTACTCCAGCCCTATGGCAGGTACCCATGCAGAAAAATCACTGGTCACTTCAAATTTTTGCTTCCAAAGAGACCCAGACTTGAGAGCAAGTCCGAATTTCGCCCTATGCTATAACATAGGCAAAAAATGGTCAAAAATATTTCAGTCTTGAAATTTGATTCCAATGCCCAAAATTCAAAATATGGACTCAATTACACCTGAAAATAGTATATTTTTAGCCATTTGTTTTTAATTGAAGACTTTCAGCTGTTTGAGATTGTGGTCATTTTTGGCCTAAATTAGACCAAATTTGGTTGCATGCAGTTTTATGTTTAAACATATAACCACATCAAAATATACTATTTTCAGGTGTATTTGAGTCCATATTTTGTAATTTGGGCATTGGAATCAAATTTCAAGACAGAAATATTTTTGACCATTTTTTGCCTATGTTATAGCATAGGACAAAATTCGGACTTGCTCTCAAGTCTGGCTCTCTTTGGAAGCAAAAATTTGAAATGACCAGTGATTTTTCTGCATGGGTACCTGCCTTAGGGCTGGAGTACCTTAGTCTTGAAAGGAAATTGACTCAAATTCAAATTCTAAGGAATTGGAAGTTTTTTAGTGCAAAAATTTTGTAGCATCCAAATCGTCCTATGTTATAACATAGGGCTGGGTCTAGATATCATCAAATTTTGACTGATAGATTTCGATTGTGCTCACCAATATGGGCAAATAAAAGGTGCCCCTAGGTCCAAAATAAGTTGAAAACTCAGAATCCGGCGTCAAAAGGGTGACGTTTGACTTAAAATTTGGAGAAAATGACAAAAATTTGCAAAATTTTAACATATCAGTTTTGGTAATTTTTTGGTTCTCACCTTTGTAACGGCCATCCAAATCGTGCCACTATAGGTCAATGGCACATATAATGTTGCCTAAATGTTCAGAAACAGGTGAGCTTTTGAATTTTTGAATTTGGTAGAACATAGCTCAAGCTATGCCTATTTGAAAAAGTTTATGTCGAAAATCGGAATTTTGGGCCATTTTTGGACCTCTTTTCACAATAATGGCCATATCTCTAATACAAAGCTGAAATTTTCAAAACGGTTTTCAGGGCCAAGTATCCCACTATATATCCCATCGATTGAGGCCAACTTTCAAAAATCCGAGTAAAAGTTGTTTGTTGAGTTTCTTGACCCTTACAGAAAACCCCTCTTAAGCCCTTAATCGTTTATACGTAAAAAATCGTCAAAAACTCAAATTTTGCGACCCCTAATTTGCAGAGCTGTACTGCCCTGGATATTGAATTTTGATACCAAGTGTTGATATGAATTCTAATAATCTTTTCATTCCCGTCATAAAAAAGGGGCTCAAAAATCCATGGGTCTCCTCACAACAACAGCCTCTTAAAGAGAGAAGAGCATTCATTACTGAAAACGACAGGCAGTGAAAGCAATGAGAGTGCCAATTCAGGCATGGAGTTCGCGGGTCGCCTGAGCAGCGGCGAGCGCCGCATGGGTCTCCAGAAAGCTCAGGCTATGGCCACCACCGTCATCTGCCACCCCAGCTACTCCTGGCCCATACCCGCCTCCTGGAGCCTACAGTTGCTACCCACACCTCTTCCCTCCACCTATCCCCAACCCCCCACCACCTGCAGAGAAGCAGCCACAGTCCCCGTCGTCTACTGCACCGCCTACTATGCCCTCATCGTGCGCGGCAAGCTTCGTCAGGGACAGAAGGTACCAGGAAGGAGGAATGGACAAAAGGGTCCTAGGTCAACTGGTCCCAGGACACCCTGTCCAGGACCTAATTGTCCTAGCAGCGAAAGACAGGGAAAGACAAGAACACCTTTGAGATCCTCATCCACAGCGGGAGCGGCGGGGTGGGCCAGGCGGCCATCGCCATCGCCCTGGGCCTCCAGTGCCGCATCTTCACCACCGTCGGCTCCGACGAGAAGAAGGCCTTCCTCCTCCAACGCTTCCCCGCCCTCCGCCCCCAGCACATCCTCAGCAGCCGCAGCACCCTCTTTGAGCGCCAGATTGCCCAGCTTACCAAAGGCAGGCCCCTTTTTCAGTTCCTGGGGGCTGGTGGGCGAGAGGTCCCCCTGGGAGGGTTTGCAGGGCAGGGCGTGGACGTGGTGCTGAACTCCCTGTCGGAGGAGAAGCTGCAAGCCTCCCTGCGCTGTCTGGCTCGCCACGGAGCCTTCCTGGAGATCGGCAAGTTCGACCTGGCCAACAACTCCGGCCTCGGCCTGGGCCTCTTCCGCAGGAACAGCTCCTTCCACGGCATCCTGCTGGACAAACTGATGGAGGTAGCTACAGCTTTGAACTCTCACCTTCCAAGCTAGGCTAAAACCTCACGCAGGAGGAGCAGAACAGCGATTGGCTGGCCACCTCAGCCCTGCTTAGTGCCGGCATTGCTGACGGCACCGTTCGGCCCCTACCCGCCACCACCTTCCACTACTCACAGCCTGAGGTCACTCTGCTCCTGCTCACCTCCTCATTCTCACTTTAACTCCACTATACACAGCCTGCTTTTGCTGTTGCAGTTGCTTTTCTTTTTCCAACCAGGGACCTATACTTTGAGTTTGGCAACAAACCAGCGACATGCAGAAAAACTCAAAGAATACGTCCCTGGTTGGAAAGGAAGCTTGAGGCTGAGAAAAGGTGTGAAGCGAGGCTATTGCAGGCAGCCTTCCGCTACATGGCCCAGGGCAAGCACATTGGGAAGGTGCTGTTGGAGGTGCGGGCGGACGATGGCCCCCAGCTCCTGCAACCGCCCCAGCTGCTCATCTCCGCCGCCCGCCGCACCTACGTCCACCCTGCCCACAGCTACCTCATCACCGGCGGCCTTGGCGGCTTCGGCCTGGAGCTCGCCAACTGGCTCGTCAAACGCGGCGCCACCAAGTACTACTCGTTTCATTCTTGGCCTCTCTAGTTTCTTTTCATTCAAACATCCAACTAGGTAAGGACAAGGAAGTAGGCTATCACGTCCTACTAAAGCGAAGAAAAGGGAATGCGAAGTATTCAAGACATTTACATGCAGGAACTTTGACATTGTTTTCTCAAATGCTATAACATAGGCAGTGTTTTAGGAAAGGGAAAAGCAATGCCAAAACTGGGGTTAAAAACGGTACAAGCATTGTGAACCAAAAAATTAAAATTTTAAGACAATTTTTTTGGCCATTTTAAAGTTTTGGTCATTTTTGAAACTTCAAAAATTCGCCAAAAATTGAATTTTGAGTTTTTCCCACTCACAGGCTATCAAAAGTCTAAAATTGTGTTTAGTTTCAAAAAAATTTATAAACAGGGGGTCAAAATTTTTGGGCAACCAACTTTTGAATAAAACTCTCTTAGACCCCTTTTGCCTATGCAGACTGGTGCTGACCTCTCGATCCGGCATTCAGAGCGGCTACCAGGCTCGCTGTCTGGCTGCCTGGCGAAAGCTCGGCGTCCTCGTCCAAGTCTCCAGCCTGGACGTGGCCGACGCCCAACGTTGCCCCTCTTCACCTACATTCCATTCACAGCCCCTCTAGAGAGCAGCTGCATTGACAGAGACGGGGCGGCTGGTGGAAGAGTGCCAGGAGCTGGGGCCCCTGGGCGGCCTCTTCCACCTGGCCATGGTCCTCCGCGACTGCATCTTCGAGAACCAGACCGCCGCCAACTTCCGCGAGGCCGCCGCCGCCAAGTACCACGGCACTCGCAACCTGGACAGCGCCACGCGCCGCCTTTGCGGTCTCTCTACCTCTCCCGCTGCTTGCCCCTGCCCTATCTGCTTCTTTCATTTGGGGCTCGCTTTTTTGTTGTGAGACGAATTGTGAGATATATATATGCGGAAAACAATGAACAAAACCCCTGGAATGCAGGGCGGGAGCTGCGGTGGTTCGTGTGCTTCAGCAGCATCGTGGCGGGCAGAGGCAATGCGGGGCAGGCCAGCTACGGCTGGGCCAACTCCGGCATGGAGCGGGTGGTGGAGCAGCGGCGCTTCGACGGCCTCCCCGGCCTCGCCGTCCAGTGGGGCGCCGTCGGCGACGTCGGCGTCGTCCTCCAGCACCTCGGCGACAACGACACCAACGTCGGCGGCACCCTCCCACAGCGCATGCCCTCCTGTCTGCAGGCACACACCCTTCCCTCCTCTATCCCCCCACCTTCTCAATCCACCCTAATTCCAACCCTTGTCAGACCCTGGACTGCATGCTGGGCTGGAGCGATGCGGCCATCGTGGCCAGCTTCATTCGAGCGGACACTGGCCAGAAGTCCGGCGGCTCCCAGCAGAGCATGCTTCAGGTGTATAGCCGCTTTACCTTCTTTCTGTCATCATAGAGGGGTGATTGAAAGGCTATCCTATTGTAGGCCATCGCGCACATTCTCGGCGTCAGCGACGTGGACCAGCTGGACCCAAATGCTAGCCTGTTGCTCTTCAGTTGCCAGTGGTGGTTGGCGGGTAAAGGTGAGTGGGATTGCAGCGGAGACCTGGGCCTGGACTCCCTGATGGGCGTGGAGATCAAGCAGGCGCTGGAGCGGGAGCAGAACATCGTCCTGTCTATGAAGCAGATTCGCATGGTTCCTTCCCTCACCTCCTTCCCCCCTCACCCACTCACCCCCTTCGCCAGCTGACGGTGAACAAAATCCGAGAGCTGGAGAAGACGGGCGGGCTGGGCAGTCTGAAGCCGGAGGAGGAGAAGGAAGGGAACAGCCTGCCGACAGCTGAGGATGGAGAGATGGCCGAGCTGGCCGCTCAGATGAGCGGCATCTTCAAGTGCCTTCCCCTCCAGGCTCCAGTGATAGTTGGCCAATCAGTTTGAGCGAGTGCAGGATACGCGTGAAGATTACGAAGGACCTGTGGAGCCAGGGCATGGTCCGCCTCAACCAGGTCCCAATGGGCGACGGCCAGCCCACACTCTTCTTCTGTCCTTCCATTGAAGGTCGTGTGGCCCCAGCCTGTCTCCAGAGAGCAAAGGCTATTGGTTTGAGGCTCAGCTGAGCCTCTGCTGACTCTGGGGGAGCAGGTCCAGCTGGCCGCTTTCTGCCTCCAGCTCACCTACGACACGCCCCTGGACAGCATTCCCGGCCTCGCCGCCTCCTACATTCAGGCCTGCTTCAGACTGCTTGTTTTGAGAGGAGCGATAAAATTTTGGTGACCAAGGCCACATTTTTTCTGACACCCATTTTTATGGTTGAACATTGAAAAGCAAACATTTTTATGGTATGTCCTACAGACAGAGTTCATAAGACAAATTAGTTGACCCATAGTGGCGCTTTTTGTGAGACAAGGCCAGGCAAATTCGGAAAAATTCGGGAAAATTCGGGTTTATTGGTTTTCATTACAAAAATGGCTGGTCTTTTTTTGGCCAAAATGTTTGGTCCATATTTGTCTGTTATACCAAAGGCCGTTTTTGGCAGTAAAATCATTGTGATGAAATACTAAGTTAACAGCCCTACAGGTCAGCCCTATAGGACATAGCATAAAATTGTTTGCTTTTCACTATCCAACCATCCAAAAGTGGATGTCAGAAAAAAGTGGTCAACCGCTTCTCAACTCTCACAAAAAGTCTGTCTTCAGCCTCCCACCCCATTCGGCCCTCCTCATTCCAGCCCTTTGCAGCGCCTGAAAGCAGTCCAGCCCATCGGCCCCTACCACATGGTCGGCTACTCCTACGGCGCCTGCGTGGCCGTGGAGATGGCACGACAGTTGGAGCAGGTTCCCCAGCCTTAGTTCCTGTGCCCCTTGTGAGAGCTCCGACCTCACTTGTGAGAGTGAGGACTCCGGGGAGGGGGTGGCACAGTTGGTGCTGCTGGACGGATCGCACAAGTACATGGAGAACTATCGGAATGTCTACCGGCGGGCCTTCGGAGTCAGCACGCCGCAGCTGGAGTTGGACCCCGTCTTCCAGACCGAGGTCGCCCTCGCCATCGCCAGCCGCTTCTCCAGCGCCGACTATGCCGCACTCCGTCGCCAGCTTCTCTCCCTACGTACCCACCCCTTATGCCTCATACTTTGCCCCCATCTGAGTTTTGAAAAAGAATGAGGCTGAGGATGAGTGGAAGGATGGGGTGGAAGATGTCATTTCATCCTCTACCTCAGCTTTCCCCTCATCCTCCCATCCTCGAGAACTTCCTGCGCCCTCCAAAAGCCGCGTGCCTCTGCTCCAGAGAGCTGGGAGGAGCGGCGGGGGATGGTGGTGGAGAAGATGGTGGGCGACCAGCTGGTGGCCGACGCCGGCCAGGCCCAGCGCATCCTGGACACCATCTACGCCGAGTTCCTCATGGCCGATCGGTGGCGCCCTTTCCCTCTCCCTGCACCCTCTCATATCTCTCCCTCTATCAACAGCTACCAGGCCAGCTTCAAGTTCCCCGGCCAGCTCAGCCTCATCAAAGCGGAGCAGGGCGCTGCCCGCGAGGAGGACGTGGGCCGAGACTATGGCCTATCGGAGGTCTTTCCCTTTTTGCTCCAATCACCCATTTACCTGGTGCGGCTGCTTTATGGCAGGTGTCGGAGGGAGAGGTGGCGGTGCACCTGGTGCCCGGGGACCACGACAGCATCGTGAGCGGACCCAGCTCCCAGCAGACCGCCGCCATCATCAATCAAACCTTCCTGACCAAGGAGGTCGAGCCGGCCAAACCTCAGCTGCCGCTCCAGTGACAGACACAGCCTGTGATCATTCTCCTTTACTAACCCTTCAGGATCTAAAAATGTCGTTTTTAAATGTGTTTCACCTTAGCCTGAGCCTTAACCTGAGCCTATGCCTTACTTAACTTAAGCCCCAACCTAAGCCTAAGCCTTAACCTATGCCTATTCTTTAACCTAAGTCAACGCATCACAATGTTTGGTGTTTGAAAATAAGCCTAAGCTTTTTGGAAAAGGGCATTTTGAGGCAAAGTCCAAAATCTGGAGCCACTGAATTGCGCACTGAAACAAAATGCAATTGTCTTTAAAGCAGATTCCACTACTAGTAGATGTATTTCTTTGACTTTAAACTCGGGCTAATCGAATTTTTGGAGAAAAAAGATTCAATTTAGGCTTGCCGATGTTACCAGATATTTATGTTGCATTGGGAAGACCATGCGCCAGCCCAATAAGTCAAACTAATGTGAACAAATTGAGCAATTCCACATGCTTACATCAAAGTGAATACTAGTTAGAAGTTGCAAATCCAAAAACATTTCGTATTATACCAGAGCAATCGTTTGCCGATTTTTAATTTGCCCAGCAGTAGCTTCTTCTTTTTAAATGCAGATCCATTAAATGAAATAATTAGAAGCATCAAATAGAAAGAACTGGAGATAACAATCACAGGACATTTCAGCAGCTGCCACAGCGACAGCTGCAACTAGCACCAGGGCCAGCAGCCAGAAGGGAGCCTGCATCAAGCCAGCCTCACAAACTCTGGCCAGAAACACTTCTCCAACCTGAAAACGGAGCAGACTCAGAGATTGCAGGGCTTGCTTGGGCAGAGGACATCGATTGGTGGGCAGGAGGCCGGCCCTTTCCCATTCTGCCATCAGCACCAGGGCCGCCGCTTCTGTCAGTGGCTTTCTGAAGGCCTTGATTGGAGGCCTCTTTCAATCTGCCCTTCTGAGCTTTTGAAACTGAGCTAGGACAACCTCTAGACGAGGATTGTAGCTGAAGGCGGCACTCCCAACGGCATATTTGAAGTCGAAGAAGAAGCTGAGGTTGCAGGATGCGTGTGGTCGGAAGTATCTGAAAAGGTTTTCCAAGTATGGACGTAAAAAATATGGGAAAATAGGTAGGGAAACTCGAAAGCATTGATGCCAGACATGTAGAGCAGTCGTTTTCCGCTTGCTTCTTCGCGATGGAATCGATCCATTAGGGCCTTCACATCGTTTACGTACATGCCAGACTAGCACTCCGTTTCTTGTTTTCATCACCCACAATTGAAAGGCGATGGTACCAGTTTCATGTAGCGCTGAAATAACTCCTCCATCAATTGTGTAGGATAGATGGCCGTGTATTTGCCGTGCCACAGGAGAGGCAGAAAATCACCTTCCTGCTCTCACCAAAAAGGAGGTCATGAAATGGGAATGCGATCAAAGAATTGGTATAATGTGATATAGTTTTTCTTTCTTTTAAATGGTTCCTCATTGGGCAAACTTTTGAGTGAAAAAGACAAAGATTTGAGAGAAAACTCCAGTAAGAGCAGCTTGAACCTTCAGCAGTGGAATGTTGTCCCGTAGGGGCTGCGTAAAGACATGCGTCAGATGACTGCAAAAGAGTTCTCGCATAGCTGTGACGAGCAGCCAGAGGACTGCGGCAGGAAATGCTGATGGCGCTTCTTTCTACAAAGCGAACAGTTCACAAACCTTGGACGCTGAAATGAGATAAATTACGAAAGGCTCGCGAAATAACAGCGATGCAACTCTACGCGTAGCCAATGCTGCAGCCAGAAAGGCCAGTGTAGAGAGCAGGCGATAGGGCAGCATCTCCTCGAAGCTCAGATCTGCAGTCCTATTTACGCTGTCTGGATTCATTATCTTTCAAGAGATTGGTTTTCTCACCCTTCACCAATACCTCAGAAAGAGTTCGACAAAGATTTCGGAGCTAAAATGACCATGAAGTTGTACAACTTTATCGTTTCGCAAAAAATTATCTGATGTAAACTATCCTCGGTGTCTCTGTTCAAATAGGCTCATCAGCTACTGCTTTCACCGAGTTTGGCATAGCTTAACTGGCGGAGCCCCTAAGTTCTAAGTTCTGTTCCCCTCAGTTTTTGGAGGAAATAAAGAGACAAGAACCAGGCGCAATGGGCGGCAGGCGGCTGTAGGCCAACACTAGCGGAGAGTGGCGCATGACGCGTGTGTAGCTGATCTGGGCCCAGCGCATTGCGGACATGGAGATCAGGGAGGACATCTGCCAGTCCTCTCTCTCTCGTCCCCTCCTAGCAGCTGGCATACTACCTCAGCCCTCCCACTCACTAGGAGGCTGACGATGGAGGAGTCGTTGAAGTCGGCGGAGCGGGCAGAGACCCCGTCCGCGGCCAGGAAGCTCACCTTGCTTACATCCCTGAAGGCCATTCGCCCTGCCTGCGCCAGGACGCCTTGTCTGGCGGGCGCCAGTTCGGGCAGCCGGTTTACTGCCACTCGCAGCTGCATCCTCCAACCACAGGGCCTCATAAACACACCTCCATGCTCCAACAATCCCCGATGTTTTGTGTCGATGCAAAATGATGACGGTACTAAATTGCCAACTTTGGGCTGGGAAAGCCTGGCGGCTTGTGAGGATGATAGTAGGCTCGCGTTGAAAAGCTTCAAAATAAAGCCTGTCTAATGCGTTCCCTTTTTGAGGCTGCGACTAAGTGCTGAAATGCTCCTTCCTTCGGTCCTTTGGTGTGGACTCACATGGGAATGAGATGGGGGAGTTTTTTGGCCAGCCCACACGACAGGCTGACAACTGACGCTACCTTTTACGAGGGTCTCGAATGAAAGGTGGTCCTTTCAGCTGGTCGCGCTTGATAAAACATCAAAACTAAGATTCTGTACTGGGAATCATTTGGGCACGGTATCGATGAGCCCAGGCAGAAAAACGATTTTGGAAGAAATACCGCCAAAAATATGAATTGAGGTTAATGAGAAACAAAGTCTTGAAACCAGGCCTGTAAAAGGAAGTACTGGCAGATTTGAGGAAAATGACAATGAGCCTGTAAGGTTTTATTTCGATTTTTTCTTGCAACTGTAGATCATTTCCTCAGGCTTTTACATTATGCCAAAACCCTATCTTCTGTTTGTTTGCAGGCATGTTCAATAAGAAGATAATCAAAATAGCCGTTTTATGCAAAACATTTCAGGTACTGGACTGTCTTAATGGAAAGTGCCTTTTTATATTTTTTGTTTCGCAAAATTAGTTCCTTAGCTACTCATCCGTTCCTCATGAACTCATATCTTTCGTTCGACATTAGCGAGGTGCAGTAGGGAAACAGATAAGACACAAACACTTCACGCAGCGGCACAGCTTACCTGCTCTGAGTCACTGCAGCATGCGTTTGTCTTTTCCTGCTCTCTTGTTTCCCTTCCTCATAAAAAGTTGGAACTTTTTTCAAACGTCTCCTTTGGCAGTTTGCTTCTTTTGAGGTTCCCTTGGATCAGCGTCCTGCTTTTCTCCCCAAGAGACGTATGGTCAGCCGCTATACAGAGACATTCTTTTTCTCCTCGACACCGCACAGCCGGCCACCAACATCTCATTCAGATCAGTTAGACCGAGTTCAATGCAGCTTGCAAGGCAGTGAGACAAGGGTGGATTTAGGGGGATCTGTTTGGGAGGGATTGTCAGGAAAAGGGGAGACATTTTAGCGCTGTTCTCGCGCACCTGACCAATTTGCCAATTTCATTGCCACCTTTTAATCCTAGGGCGCGACAGCGCCCTAGTTATGAATGGGTGATCGAGTTTTTTGGACTTTCATGTCCCGAGTTTGAGCTCCTCGGGTATTGCTTGAAACCTAGGACATATATATATCAATCGAAAGCTCTAGTTGAGATCTCGATGAGAAAAATCATGAAATTTTGATTTTAGCCCTGGTATTTTAGAAATTTTGAAAAAACCTGCAAAAAATGGCATAAAAAATGACATCCCCGAATTTTAAGTGTTCTCATTTTGGAATAAAATGCTACAGCATGAGAAGCTTATGAATTTTTGATCATCAAAAAGAAATAGACAAGGATTAACAAAATCGTGATTTATTTTGAATTGAATCGAGCATAAATTTTAACATGTTCATTTCATTGGTTTTGTCCATCTAAAAACTCCACTGGTCATTCATAAGCAGGCGGCAATTTTGGCACAAAAAGCACAAAAACTTTAGAAAAAGTAATAAAAAAGAAAATAACAAAAAATAAAGTAAAAATTCAATGAAATGCCATAAAATAAAATAGAAAAAATTTGTTGAATTTTTTGGAATAATAAAACTAAAATTGTAGAAAATAAACAATATCAAAATCAAATTGTAACTAGCTAAGCAAAATTAAGTTTCGCAGGCATTTGCAATATGATCAATCTTTATTGCGAATCATGCTTCCATTGAGGCATTTATTTCATCTTTTGAAGCCTAAAAATACTTAAGTTCAAAAATTTTTAACATTTTTTTTAAAAATTTAACTTTAAATATTGTTCAAAAAGTAAGCAAAAATCGTCGATAAACAAGAAATGGAATACACTGCTGAGAAAGGGTTTCTGCCATAAATTGCCGCCTGCTTATGAATGACCAGTGCAGTTTTTAGATGGACAAAACCAATGAAATGAACATGTTAAAATTTATGCTCGATTCAATTCAAAATAAATCACGATTTTGTTAATCCTTGTCTATTTCTTTTTGATGATCAAAAATTCATAAGCTTCTCATGCTGTAGCATTTTATTCTTGTTTAATAAGTTTCTAAGCTAATTTCAAAAATTGCAGAATTTACTTAATTTTTGCTCATTTTCCTTTTTTGGCACTTTTAACGTACTTTATAAAAAAAACCACGCCCTTGCCGTGATAATCGGCTTTTTGTGATAACCACCTTTTGCAGATAACCAGCTTTCTTGGTGGCAACGAAGTCTCCTTTTTCCTTCAATACAACTATGAGAATGTCAGCAAAGCCCTGGTGGCCTATTCGAACAAAGCAAAGCCAGTGGTCTGCCTTAGCGACAATCAAACTCAGGCTTATTTTTCGGTGCCTCAGTCAGTGAATGTATCATCAATTGATCGATATGCTGATGGTTACTTGAGGCCTCCTTAAATGGGCTTTCCGAGCGGGGAAGCTCTAGAAGTCTTGGCAGTGCACTGAAAAGCTCGCTGTTCCAGTCCTGCTTCGCTCACAATCCTGCCAGACGATCCTCTGCTCTTGCCATCGTTGTAATTGTAGCCACTGGATGGTTAGCACAAGCTTCGTTTGACATTTCTTTTGATTTATGCGAAATTTTACAATTCTATGCAAAAATTTATTTGAGCGCAAAATTGCAGCCTAAGTGAAGCTGAAAAAGAGGACGCAGTTTCGGCGTCCCAGCTGGCAAGGACTGCCGGCATTTACATCATCATCGCCTCTGCTGTGCAGTGTTACTGTCTTGAACTGGATTTCAACTGTTAAATTATTAAGGATTGAAGGTGATTGGGAAGGCATTTTCAGCCAATCCAATATTGTGGACAATGTCATAGAGCTGGAAGTCGGGGCAAACGCCAAGGCCACATCGGCTGCCCTATTCAGTGCACTCTATTGCAGTTAGCATTCTTTGCCAAATGTAAGTTTAAAACACTTTTATTGGGCTGGCGCGAACGGAGCTTTAGCGAAGTGTCAGCGCCCAGCCCCTCTTTTCGACCCAGGTGTATGTTTTGAGGGTTAATGCTAGATCTTGAAATTGATAAGGCTCCTGCTCCTCACAGAAGAATCCAATCGCTCTGATTCTTTTTGCATTGGAACGAGCATCCTCCAATTAGTCTACACTCGCGAGAAACTGCCAAAAAGTTCACAATTTGGTGTAGAAAAATGCAAAACAATGTGCCGTCCGAACTCCTTCCCTGCTGCTGCTGCTGCTGCTGCTGCTGCCCTGCTGCTGCTGCTGCTGCTTCGCATCTGCTAATGAACGAGAGTAGGTATTCATTCGATTCATTCGAACCTCCCCCCCAACCCTTTACTTGATGATAATACTTGATAATACTTCAGTTAAACTATGCAGAGTCATATGGAACAGTGGTGTAGTGGTGTGAGCGATTGGACTGTGAGCCGAAACTAGCAGGTTCGAATCCTTCTCAAGCATTTATTTTAATTTTTGTATATTTAATGTTGAAGAGAAGTAAAGCTATTTTGTCCCAAGAATCGATTGCCCGAGTGTAAGGCCAATAATATTTCCCACTACTATATTCGTTAGCCAAGAAATTTGCCAAAAATTATGCACTTATTTTATTTTCCAAATGTTCTTTATTTTAATTTTATTTCACTAAGAAATTTATTATTTTATTTTATTTATTTATCTAATAAAATAAAACCTAAAATATAAATCAGAACAAAAAATAAAGGACCTAAATTAACATAATTTAATTTTCATATATTTAAAGTTGAGGAAATATCTGGTACCATCGGCAAGCCGAAAGTAAAACTCTTTTCTCCCAAAAATCGACTGCCCCGAGTATAAAGCCAAAGAAATATTCCTACTACTAATGGAATCTGCTGTGTTATCTGTATTTTGTTTGAGCGCGCATGAAAAGAGTCCTGGAACTGCGCGCGAAAACAAAATGCAAATGCCCCACAAGCAGATTCCATTAGTAGTAGGAATATTTCTTTGGCTTTATACTCGGGGCAGTCGATTTTTGGGAGAAAAGAGTTTTACTTTCGGCTTGCCGATGGTACCAGATATTTCCTAACAAGTTTAATCGTTGCCGAATCAAAATGGGCTTAAGCAATGTCGCCAAGATTTTCAAGATTGCGATTACCTCCAAGATTCTGCAATATTATCACTCATATGGTCCATTAGAAATCTTTTAGGCCCTTCCGCTAGTTCCCAATCTTCGCAAGCACCACCATCAACCAACTCAACTTCCGCCTCCCATCACGAGTTCACAAAGCAATTGCCAACCACAACTTCCACCTTTACATCAACAGTTCGCCAAGACACCATCAGCACCACCACTGGTCCCTTCACTTCCCCAGTCAACCACCAGTCAGCCACCAAGGCGCCAGCAAACGGTTGCCCCAATCTTCTCTTCAGCCATCTCATAGGAAGCTCGGCAGGCAATGCTTGGCTGCTGCCTGCGCTGCTGGCCATAGGCGCTGTCCTGTTCCTCCTTAGTGGCGCAGTGGCAGTGATGGTCTATCATCGCCGACGCAAGGCAGCCAGCCCCTCAGAGGAGGAGCCGCCGACACCGACCTGCCTGGGGCGCATGCAGTTGGTGGTGCGAGCTGCCGTGGCAGCCTTTCCACCGGAGCAGGTCCTGCAAACGCTCCGCATCTGACTACTCTTGAACTGCTGACAAGCGTCCTACTCTGGAAGACTTCACTTGGGCGGACGTTTCATCAGCCAAGATTGAGCTTGACAGCTTTGTGACCAGAGAATGAGCGTTCATGAACTGGCTTCTGGACTATGCATCGCGTTGATGTGCTCAGCATTGAGGCTGTTACTCTGTAAGTATGGGTTTTGGTTTGCCCTGTGAACAGCGATTGTTGTCTAGCGTGTAAAATGCCCCAATGTCTTTCCAAGAAAGTGCTTGGCAAAAATAGACCAGCAAACGAAGTCCAAAGTTTTTTAGAAAAAAGCAAATGGAGCATTTCCTCAGAGCAAGCACAAATCAAGGAAGTTTGCAGAAGAGGAATAGAGCGGCATCTTTGGCGATGGGATTCGAAGGTGCCGGCACCAAGCCCTTCCGTAGCTCCAGCCACTCTTCCGCTGTCCTTTAACAGTCAGATAGTTTTAAAGACTAGGGACCATGAAACTATCCAAGCTTACAGTCATAGACAGCTCACAAAAAACAAGCCGCAAATAAATATTTCTACAAAAAACCGGAAACTTCTTTTGCCTGCTTTTGAGGCAAGTTTTCGCAGTTTAAATAGTACAATTGTTTTTGTGGTAAAATGAAGAAGACAATTATGCGAATTTGCTGCATGAAAGAAAACTAACTCCAGTGTTTTCTGGACATCCGGCTTCTCTTCCGTCAGCTCTTTCATATCCAGACCGTTTTTGGGGCTCAAAAAAGTGACTTTTTCGCCCGCAAAGCAAAAATTTATTTTGCTACGGTTGATCTGGTGCCGTGTCCCTCCTTTTCCGCTGTGCCCTTTCGCTGTAGGACTTTTCATTGTACTGCAGGTTTGCGTACTCCGTCGCATTCTCTGCAAAGCTCACTTGCGATGGCATCATCAATTGAGACGGCAAATTAGGTTATTATTAGATCAGAGAGGTTTCAAAAAGGTCTCAAACCTGCAACCTCTCCGGTGAATCAATTTCTGTGAGGTGTTTAGGTTCAGGAATGAGGTAGTGGAAAGTGGTGGAGAACCTGGGAAGCCGAAAACGAGGAGAGGCTCGCGCATTTCCAGTGCCATGATGCGCATACGCCGTAGGATGCCGCTGCTTTCCAGGTTCACGGCACAGGCGCAAGTCTCCGCATCCAATCCATTTCCCTTCTTCTGCAAAGCTTGTGTCAAAGGGGTGCTGATTAGCCGATGTAACTGGTAGTCCCATATTATTTCACCTAAACTAAATTCTTAGTTCTTACTTCAATTCCTAAAAAATATGACTTCACCTAAACAAAATTCCTAGTTCTTGCTTCGAAAAGTTGTTCCGAAAATTCTGAAAGAATGTTCAAAATAATTAGAAAGCCATAAGTATTGAGAAGAAAGAGTCTGGGCTACATAAAAATTTGCAGAAATAAAGTCCTATACCTGTGACTCGTATAACCAAGATAAAAACTTTATCTTGGCTAAATTTCAGCCCATAAATTTCTCAATTCCCTCCCCAACAAAACCGCAGACAGTTTTCAGGCAGAAAAATCGTTTTCAAAAGTGTCCCCAGTGTGAGACAAGAAGAAAACTGCCTGAAGCTGCCGGTACTCTTCCCTGGCCGCAGCCCAAAGTTCCTGCATGTGGAATGCGTGGACTATTTTGTCCAGCGGGCTGTAGGCGCGGAGGCCCCAGGCCGCATCGCCCAGATGACGCAGGACCCCGTCCAACACTTTCATGCCCTGCGTTCGGAACCTACAAAATGTGCAAAAGCCCTCCACAGATGGCCTGGCCTGGGAACTGGGAGCAACTGAAAGTCCTTGGGAGGGGCAGGGCCGCTGGGAAGGCTGAAGAGAATGGGGCGGGGATCGCTGAGGTTGAGGTTGATGTTGGGGATGCCGTTTTTGGGCGGGGCCTGGGGGCTGAAGTAGTGGCGGAGGTCTGCCAGCGACATGGAGTGCACCACCTGGATTCTTTGGGCTTGCATTAGGAAGGGATGTAAATTTTAAAAAGAATGATTTTGGTTACAATTGAATGGACAGAATGGTCAACAGTTGCAGTTCACTAGGATTGTAAATACTCTTACGTGGGCAACATTTTGGCCGTACTTCAGGCTGGCACCCGCTTTTTCCAGCCTTTTCTTGCACTCGATTTCCTTCAGGCAAAAAAATTCATCAGGTTGTCAAACGAAGCTAAATTCTCCATCAAAAACAAATTCAAGAGAACTACAGCAATTAAGATTCAGTTACAGCTGCTGTGGTTAGGCATAGTGCAGCCAAAGTGAATGTTCGCAGCATTTTTGGAGGTTTCAGTAATCACGTCCAACAAAAGCTTCCAACTCTGCTCCTGTGCCTGTCATTTTATACTCCGCTGGGTCTTTTCTTTTGCAGCCCTGATTTTGCTGAATTGACGCACTGAAATCTGCGAATTTCGCTTTATTCGCCGAAACAATTGGGGCTGGGCCAACGTCTAGACAGGTTTACTGATGTGAAGGGGTGCGGCACTGTTGAGCAAATTATCAAACCTGCTTGTTCACCTTAAGATTGGCCTATTGTTAACGAAGAAATCGCTTAACAAATTGTTTTTCGCTTGTGCTAAATTTTTTTGGCTTTTGTTAATTTATTTGCTTTTTATTCAGTCATCAATTTAATTCTCTATTTCTGAGTTCCCTTTTACACCATTAAAACCAATTTAGTGCCGATATTTTTCTTGCTTAGGGCCATTCTTGCCTGGTTTAGAATATGCATTTGACCATTTTAGTCCGCCCTCTTGCCCTAAAACCAACACCTGATTTGTGCCTAAGACGTAAATGCACTATAAAGCTCTACAAAGCTATATTTTGCCATTTGCTCTATATTTTTCCTTTTATGCCAAAATAGCCATTTATAAACGTTCTCCAGGAATGTCGCGGGCCCCAGGAGGGCCCCCCTGGGGAGCCCCTGAGAAGGCCCCCCCTGGGGAGCCCCTGAGACGGCCCCCCTGGGGCCGATTCCATAAAAAGTGCCATGTGGCGATGGCAATGTCCCTAGAGACAGTTTACCTTCTGTCCACGGCGCCTGGATGTCACTGGGAGTGATTCCAAAAAAAGCCCCATGTCCTCAATTCCATAATTAAGGACACTAAGGTGGTGACATCTTCTGTCGCATCCCCAGTGCCATGTCTCCCCCTTAGAGGCAGGGGACAAAAAGTGGCGCTTTGGCGCCATTTCTTGTCCCCAAACAAGGTATTCTCGGCTGTTGCCAAGATGCGCGGCCTTTTACTAAGTAATAAGCTCATGCTTCGTTGCTAAATTTTCCAAATGCTATGCCTTCTAATCCAATGATACGGCTGACCATAATAACCAGTAAATTTATGCTTGTTCAAATTTTTTTTCAAAATTTATGATTGTTCAAATTTTTGAAACATCAAGATTTAAGGTCTTTGGCCATACATCACATATAATAAATATTCTTCACAAATCCCTTTTAACAGCTTCAAGGTACCGCCTCAACAAACGTACCTGCCAAAATTGAGCTGATTTTATTGAAAAACCAGCGATTAATGGATGTTCGAATTTTTGAAACATCGATATTTTGGATTTTTGCCCATAAATCAATAAATAATCAATTTTCTTAAAATTCTGTTTCTCAACTTCAAGATGTCATCATGACAGACGTACAAGCCAAAATTCAACTGATTTCATTGAAAAACACTGGATTTATGGATGTTTGAATTTTTGAAACATCAAGATTTTAGGTTTTTGTTCATAAATTGGGAAATAATAAAAATTTTTAAAATTCCTTAAAGCAGTTTCAAGATATCACTACGACAGGGGTATATGCCAAAACTCAACTGATTTTATTGAAAAACCATGGTTTTATGCATGTTCAAATTTTTGAAACATCAAGATTTTGGTTTTTTGACTATAAATCAAGAAATAATAAATATTTCAAAAATTCCTTTTGCCAGCTTTGAAATGTAACTTAGACGGACGTACCTGCCAAAATTCAGCTAATTTCATTGAAAAACCAATGATTTAGAATTTTTCGTATTTTGAAACATCAAAAAATTGAGTTTTGGGCGATATTCAAAAAATTACGCCAAGCACCAAAAATGGTCCCGAGGCACCGCCTAGGCGGACCTTCATGCAAAAAATCAGCCAATTTCGTTGAAAAACCGCGGAGTACGGGCCTGGGACACACACACATATATATATATATATATTGGGCTGGCGCGAGCGAGCGTTAGCGAAGTGTCAGCGCCCAGCCCCTCTTTTCGACCCAGGTGTATGTTTTGAGGGTTATTGCTAGATCTTAATTTTGATAAGGCTCTAGCGCCTCACAGGAAGCTTCAATCTTTCTGATTCTTTTTGCATTGGAAAGAGCAACATCGAATTGACTATAGTTTCTTTTTTGACTTTTGCATAAAACGAATTATTTTCCCATGAAAAATGCAAAAAACCATGTGTCCGAACTCCTTCTCCTCCTCCTTCTTCTTCTTCTCCTCTGCATCTATTCAATGAACGATAGTAGGTATTCATTTCCCCCCCATCCCCTTCCCCGGGTCCCTGGGCCCCAAGTATTTATTTAATTTTAGCTCTTCATTTACGCAATGAGTCATACGGACCAGTGTTGTAGTGGTGAAAGCGATTGGATGGATGAAATTCGAAGGTTCGAATCCTTCTCAAAAATTCATTTTTATTTTTGTTTCTTTGAAGTTGAGAAAACAAATTGTACCATCGCCAGGCCAAAAGTAATGCTATTTTCTTCCAAAAATCGACTGCCCGGAATATAAGTCAAGAAAATTCCTGTATAATAAGTTTTGCCAATAATTTTGCATTGTATTTTTCAATTTCGAATATTTTCTTTTATTCATATTTTTTAAACAACTTTTTTCTACAATTATTTATATATCGAATAAAATTTTAATTTCAACATATAATCAACAATATAAAATTTGTATTTATACATTTTATCCTATATTAAAAGTGGAGGAAATAACTGGTACCATCGGCAGGCCAAATGTGGGGCTCTTTTCTCAAAATTTGCAATTGCCTCAAGAAAAAAAGTCAAGGAAATACATTTCCTACTAGTGGAATCTGCTGCGTCATCTGCATTTTGTTTTTGGGCGCGCATGGAAAGAGACACTGAACTGCGCCCCAATAACAAAATGCAAGTGTCCAAACAGCAGATTCCACTAGTAGGAAATGTATTTCCTTGACTTTTTTCTCGAGGCAATTGCAAATTTTGGAGAAAAGAGCCCCACATTTGGCCTGCCGATGGTACCAGTTATATATTATGGTATGCGGACAGACAAGGAGCCAGCAAAAATGGGGGTAACTGCTTAAGCTGGCCTTGGCCGCCCGCCGCTTCGGGCAGGGGGGGGGGGGGTGGGAAGCCAGGGAGCTCTCTGTCACGCGCCCTCCGGGCATGGGTGCTACGGCCCCTCCACCTCTCCCCTTTACTGCCCCTCCTCCCCATATCCATGCTTCGCATGCTAGGCTATGCTTGACGAAGAAAATTACAAATCCATGCATCACCGCTGCAGAATAGGCCGTGATCTGACTTTGCCAGCTTCACCAGTTGGAAGTCCTCAGGGTATGGCGAAGCAAAGATGTGCTACGAAAATGTCACGGTTGCTTTCATTCGCCAGATTTCAAGGCCCAGGCAGGCTCTCTGGCTTCTGAAAGCAGGGCCTGACTTAGAAGCATGACCACTGGGATTGCATAGACATGGCCATAACTAGCAGATAGTGGGCCTGTGAGCGTGAGTCCGTAATGAGATGTAGAGAACCTTGCCAACTTTGCCTTGCCATGCAGAGATCAGAACCTTGCCAACAGCTTCCTTTGCTAATCAACAACTTCCTCTTTCAAGGGCAAGCTCAAGAACCCCTCATCCGCTTCCCTGCCGTTCAACTTAGCCTGCCAGCAATACGTAAATGTCACTATTTCTGGGTGAGCTACGTATCTGAGGCATAATGGATGGTTGTTTGCAGTGTCTTCTCCATTCCAGGCAGCATCTCCAGGTATCCTGATAGAGCTGAAGGAGGAAAGATCACTCGGGCATGGAACAGAGGAGGGGCTGAGAAGCTGATCTGTGCTTGCAGAGCAGGGTTGTGAGGTCTGGCGATGTCTGGAACATATATCTTATGTTCCAACTCATCCCACTTAGCCCCACCCTTCTCCACCTCTGTCTCCGAGGGCATCAGCAGTGGCTTGACGTTGTGGCAGGATGTCAGCGGGCTATCCGTTACCAGATCAAATCCGGCAGGAGGCCAAAACATCCTTTTGCCTGACTTCAACGTCACTGGGATGAACTTGGAGCAAGTGTTGTTGTACTCGCTCAGCCTGTGGTCTTCACCAATGGCCACTACCTCAGCGGGCTGGCAAGGTGAAACGTAGGCAATGTCTCCAACTACGTGAGCTGAGACGTTGTTCATGCCCAGCAGAGCTCGGATCCCATGGGTGGGGTTCAGGTGGATGACCTGAAGCACCATCTCCAGGTGTGCTCTGGCAAGGTGGCAGAGTTCGTGGTGCAAGGTTCCAAACCTTTGGTCCACCAACTTCCTCACCTGCATCCAAAGCCATTCCAGCCTGGAGTTGCCAGGGCTTGTCTCCACGTACTCAGTCACATCCAGCTCTCCTTCAGGCCAGCTAGAGGTGTTCTGAATGTACTGGAGTGTTTCCTGGAACACTTGTAGTGTTTGGGACCCTTCTTCCCGGAAGTACAGCAGAGGTCCCTCCTTGGAATCCAGCAGCTGACTTTCCGGTAGGCAGCCTGTCCGTTGGTAGCCTTGCACCAGCCTTCTTGGCTCAATCAGGGTGAGAGCCGCCTGAAGGCTGGAGATGATCGCATGCGGAGGGCTGATCATCGCTCGGAAGGTGCCTTTCCGTTTGAATGGACAGAAGCATTCCAACGCAGTCTTGTCCCATTGAATGGTCCATTGGCTGCTGCTGCCGCTTCCCCCTGAGAAGTTGCAGGCTTTCAGCGAGCCTAGGTCAGAGACAATGTGGTCTCTAGCCATCACACTGATGGCTCCTTCAACCAGTACAAAGTTCACGACAGACTGCACCTTTTCATAGCAGCACCAATCATAGGTGATCTGAAGTGACTTGTTGGTTGAGAAGACTCCTGGCGCTGTCTGAACCAGCTCGGTTGTTCCAAACCATTTGGTTGCCTGAGCTGATCTGCAGAGCGCCGAGTCTACAGGGAAGTGTCGGATGCTCGAATGAACATCGTTCAGTAGCACCCTGGTTCCAAAGAACCCCATGGTTGTGCGTGCTGTCACCTCCTCCAGCAAGCATCGCCATGCTGGGAAGGTGGGCACTGTTCCAGATGGAACATACACATCCACGTTGTTGGCGTACTGGTGTGCACCTTTCATGGGAATGATGCACTTTCCAGGAGCTGGAGGCAGCCTGATCGGCATTCCGATGTGTGGGGCCGATAGGCAGATCTGGAAGGGGTAGGGAAACTTCCTACCCGGCTTCGCTCCCACCCTTTCTGCCGAGCTGATGCTCAGGGCCGAGAGAGTGAGCAAGGCCATGAACCAGTTTGTCCACCTTCTCCAGGATCTTTGAGCAGACCTCCCTGTCTGCTGCCATGAGCTCGTCTTGGGCGCTTGGAGCTCTGTTTTTTCAGGGAAGACTTGGGGAGTGTCCCTGGGCGCCGGCGCGGTGGCGAGGGAGAGCATGGATACTGCTCCTTGGTCCAACTCCTTGTCTTCAGCCTTGAGCTCCTTGTCCAGGTGGGCGTAGAGTTCTGTTAAGGACTCCTTGTAGAGACCCTGCATCTCTGGCTCCCATCTGGCCTTGTCCAGTGTGACTGTGTTGATGAGGATTGGATGTCCTTCTTCATCCTCATCCAGCTCCACGTAGTTCACTGGCTTGGACTTGTCCAGTTTGCGGGTGTCAGCGAAGAGCTGACAAGGTTTGTGGATGCCCTGCATCCCTCTCGTCACCCTTCTTGGAGTCTCCTCAGTGTCCTTGGGTGGGGGCACCGGAGTCTCTCCCATCTCCTCCAAGCTTTCCGCTTCTGGAGGAGCCTCACCTGCTACCTCAGGTGCCAGAGGTCTGGCATCCTTCCAGGTGGCAGATGGTGGAGGGGCTGCCTCAGGTAGTGGCCTTGGCTCATGGAGCAGAGGGACCACTGTGCGAAGGTGTCTGGGTAGGATTTTTCCAGATCCCACCTGTAGATCTACCTTCCTGGCTAGACCAGTGGAGGCGTCTTTGTAGATCTCCACAATCCTCCCCATCCTGTACTGGCTACGGGGGATGGATTTGTCTACCAGCAGGCAGATCTCGCCCTCCTCAGGTTCTCGCTGCACTTCTCCTTTCCTGGGCGGAAATCGCACGTTGCACTCTTTTGCCAGGATGTGAGGCAAGTAGCAAGAGAACTCCTCCCATGCTTGCTGGAGTTGGTGTTCCGACTTTTGCCAGCAGCATGCCAATGCCTTGACATTGTCTTCCTCTACATAGTCTGGGTCCTCGGGGGTGGCGTCTGTATCCACTGTGGGAGGCACGGCCAGCTTGGTCGAGGGACACATGAAGTGCAGAGGCATGACCACTCTGACATCGTCTGGGTCATCACCCAGAGTGAAGAGTGGTCTGGAGGAGATCATGGTGCAGGTCTCTGCCAGCAGTGTTCTCAACACTCTGACAGGCAGAGCCTTACCCTCCACTAGCCTCTTCAGCACTGACCCCGTCAGTCGAATCATTGATTCTGCCGAAGAGTTGGAGGCTGGGTGTCCAGGCGGCGTGAAGCGGGTGTCTATCCCCTTCTCAGCCAGGAAGGAAAGCACCATCTTTTGGTCTTTCACCTTCATGGCAGCCAGCCCTGTACACTTGTTGAAGTACTCCAAAGGAGCCTTGATGTTCGTCCCGTTGTCACTGTAGGTGACTGCTGGGACCCCGCGGCGAGCGAAGAGTCTTCGCAGCGCCAGCATGACTGCTTCTCCTGAGTAGTCCTCCAGGAGTTCGCCATCGCACCCGCGGCAGACTGCGCAGGAGTAGACAAGGATCCAGTTCTTGACTGTGAGCCAAGTCTCCTTGAGTCCCTTCTTCCCCTTCTTGGGCCCCTTGGGGTTGGGTGTCAGCACGTAGACAGGCCCCTTGATGTCCATGCTCACAAATTGGAAAGCGATGGAACAATCAAGTCTCTCCTTGGGGATGGGTGCAAAGGCGGGAGCCGCGAAGGGTGCGCCTTCCAGTCGCCGACACACTAGGCAGCTCTTGGCAACTTCCTCCATCAGCCTTCTGATCTTGGAGGCTTCATACCTCTGGTTGAAGGCGATGGTGGAGAGTTTGCCCTTGAAGTGTCCGCAAGCGCGGTGCATCTCTACTGCCAGCATCCTGGTCAGAGGATGGCCTGATGGCAGCAGGATGCGAGGAGTGCAGGCAAAAGGCGATCCCGAATGAGAGGTCCGATTGACCACTCTGATCAAGCCTTGGGCATCCAGCTCCAGCCTGCGTCCTCCACACTCCTTCTTGTAGAAGTCTTCCCAGGCCCTGCCTGTTGTCCCTTGCTCCATCAACTTCTTGATCTTCTCCAGAAGATCAGGGAAGGATTGAGCTTGTACATGGCGGAGCCAGACCAGTTCTGCCTCCTTGATCTCCCTGGCCAACAGCACAAAGTGTGAGGGCCTCTTGTCCTTGGGCACCCCCAACCTTCAAAGGTATGCTGTCAGCTTGTACAGCCAAGTTGCTGACTTGGCAGTGTACGAGGAGATCTTCAGGCCACAGGGACCTGGAAGCTCTTCTAGCTCCAACTCTTCCTTCTTCTTGCCCCTCAGCAAGGGCGCCATCACAGCGGCTAGAAGAGTGGAGTCTTTTGATCCCATCTCTTGGTGGGAAATGCCTATGGCATCGAGCTCTTTGATGCTCTTCGAGGGAGGTAGTACCTTGACTCCCTCGGGGTCCTCTCCTCTGCTCAAAGCTCGCGGACCATGGAACCAGAGCAGCAGGTTGCCTGGCAGAAGAAATTCTGACAGGGAGAGGACTCGCGTGGCTAGGTTGAGTGCGTTCTCTGGCCCTGACACATGGTTGAGCTGCAGCCCTCATCTCCTTCCTTTGATCTTCCCGTTTTCCACCCTGTTCTTCATGAACACGGAGGTGGAGGCGTTTCTCCTGCCCACTTGCAAGAGTGAACCGGTGCGGCTGTCCGAGAACAGCGAGATGGAGGAGGGGCTTGGCCGCGCTCTGGGAGGTGCTCTTTTAGCCACTTGGCAAGTTGCACTCCCTTCATGAGCGCCCAGCAATTCCGCATTGGGTAATTCCTGCAGCCTGTCCTGGTTGGCCCAGCACTTGGCCAACAACAGATTTGAGCTGTGGGAGGCTCCTGGCTAGAGCAGGAGGATCAAGTGGAAGTGCCAATGTTCTATTCACCTCTGGATGTGGGAGCTTCTTACCTCGGAATGCTCTCCTTACCTTCCATTGCTGCACCACATATGCAGTGACTGAGTGGGCTACATTCAATATGTCCTGTGAAGGTCACCAGTTGGTACTTGTCTTTTGTAGAGTGCAACACTCTACGCGGGATCTGAATCTTGCTCAGCTGTCCCAGCTCTGACTTGATCTTCTCCCACTCTGGCATCCAAGCACCAGGGATGAGCTGGTCCCAGTCTAGTTGCTGGCGAACCGTCAGCTCCTGGAACAGTAGCTTGGCCCTCAAGGCCAGAGGTGCTACCATTCCCAACGGATCCCATGCTGAAGCTGCAGCAGACAGGAGACCGCGCCGTATGTTGGGCTGCTTTTTGGAGACGTATGGGATGAACAGTTGGTCCTGTTCCATCTGCCAGTGCACACCCAGCAGTTTGGCGCCTTCAGTCTTCCCTCTGTCTGCTTCGTCCATCCAGTTGATGAAGTCAGGACAGTTTGACCGGAACTGTCTGATCAACATCTTGGCTTCAGTGTAGATGTGCTTGATGCGCTTGGTCT